>CAJQUW010000536.1:0-55142 GCA_907163375.1 Prostheceraeus crozeri | reverse complement strand
AATTAGAATGCCATGAAAAACGCACATGCATATCATAGGAAATGACCTAGAGAGAAACATTACAATGTCAGTAAAAGCAACGTATGGATTCTTCGACGGATACCAGACTGTATGTAGCAGCACGACGTTTCGCAGTCTCACCTGCTTATCAATCACATTCATAAATGACCAGAAAATCAAGATTAGGAAGTACATGAATAACATTACATGCACTTAATATGTCAAGAATCAACGACCATTATTGTTCATTAAATTTACGAAGGCATGTCTCTATACTACTAAAGGGTCTGAAATAAGTAAAACGATGAGAAATTATAAAACTGTACATAGAGTTAAGATATCATTCAATCGTCCTATTCTAAGCTCATCTATAAGACCAAAAATATTATTAAAGACATTTATACCACAAATTAGATAAGTAAAATAAAATCAAACATGCACAATTCTTTTCATACCGATACAAGCCATTCATCAGAGGCTCCAGCATTCAGATAATGCAAATAGCCTCTAAAAAGGTACAAAACGCCTTGTATCCAAATTTCTTATGTTATGATAAGAATTTCCCACGTTACATTACATGCAGATGAGTCTGGATGTTCTTCCTCGTAGTGTATTCTCACTGCAGAAGGAGAGCCAAAACTTCGGATATTTACCCCCGGGATTCCCTTGATTGGACTTTGTCCTAGACGTCTGCACCGAAAGTATACAATGGTTCACATATATTGCATATTAATATTGTACACCCACCGAATTTTATTCAAGCAGCGATTCGGTTTACCTTTGAAGATAGCACAGGTTAGACACAAGATATGTCACATAAATTACTTTCCTTTGGGCTCTTGAGAAATCTCTTCATAGGAGGCCCGCAATCAAACCGTATTCGAACCTTGTGTGAGAGACCTGTCCTTTTCAGTAACGATAATGATTGCCTCTTGTGTTTTTCTCCCAGATAAGGAACACGCAGAAATCCCGGGTCAGAAATTTTTGCAAAACTTTCCAAAAGCTTGCAAGAACTTGCCTCCGTAAACCTAAACGCTTACAAGCGACTAGTTAAGTTTAACATAATGGAAACAAGTTTTAACGCGACGGAAGTAAGTTTAACATAATGGAAACAAGTTTTAACGCGACGGAAGTAAGTTTAACATAATGGAAACAAGTTTTAACGCGACGGAAGTAAGTTTAGCATAATGGAAACAAGTTTTAACGCGACGGAAGTAAGTTTAACATAATGGAAACAAGTTTTAACGCGACGGAAGTAAGTTTTGAGTAAATAAGGTAAGTTTTAATAGAATTTTGTCAAGTTTTCCAATGTTATAGTGCAATGCAAGTAAGTTCTTCCATATTATCACAAGCTGAAGCAAGTTTGACCTGTTCATGTACCGGTAGCACTTATTCGTGGTTGACAAGAAGAATCAAGTAGTTTTTTGAAGTCTATGACTCACACGCGGGGCTCAGATCGCCTGAAAGGTGCTTTCCTCATGATAATGCAACCACAGCTGACGATCCATCAAGATGAGTTGTATAAGTTCTAGGAACAAATAGATATTACTCACTTACCTGAGGATTATTCATGAAATATGAATTTGTTGATTCACCTATCGCTAAACCGATCAAAAGGTGGAGCGTTAACATCAATCAAAGCTAACGATCCACCAAGACGATTGGTTGTATAGGTTTAAAAGCAAAATATCATTCAGTAAATATTAACAAGAACATTACAGCTAACAGCTAACGATCCATCAAGATGAGTTGTATAAGTTCTAGAAACAAATAGATATTACTCACTTACCTGAGGATTATTCATGAAATATACATTTGTAGATTCACCTATCGCTAAACCGATCAAAAGGTGGAGCGTTAACATCAATCAAAGCTAACGATCCACCAAGAGGATGGGTTGTGTAGGTTTAAAAGCAAAACATCATTCAGTAAATGTTAACAAGAACATAAGCAAAGTATTTCAAGTCAGGGTTGCCAACTAAAATCCGTCAAAATTTTCTGAACAATTCACAAGAAAAATGACAAAATCGTGACAAAAAGACCCCTTTTAATTCTAGTATTAATATAGTGAAGTATTGCAATTTAACAATTTTGAACATCAGTTGAACAAGTTTAAGTCACTTTTACCGCGTTCAAATTTTAGAACTAACATTTTGTCACTCAGCCAACAAATTTCTGGTATGATAGTTCACTTATCCACTTCGCATTTACATGTGATATCGTGAACATTAACAGACGACGTCAACATAATGATGCGGAGTAAGGCAATGGCCAGAAAAATCAAATTGTGGCATATAAAAAATACAATCATCAAATGAGTTTCTAAAGCGATTGGTGTAACTTTCTCCGAACGATTCAACCGAGTCCTTGTATTATTTCATATCTTCTCATATTGCTTTCCATTGCAACCAAACTTCACGAGTAACAGTGATTCATGATTAACTTCAAGCAGCATTTTCTTTATTGTGATGAAAGTAATAATCAAAATAAATCGATACCATCAATTTGCGTTTCATAGAAGCTATTTATATAATATCATTAAAACCTACTCTGAATAAAGAGATGAAAGCTGTGAACTCCAAACACTGATATTTTGATCTATCTTTGACTTTTGAAAATTTTTGTATGATCCATTTTCTGTTCTGCTGGCGAAATTTTGATAAATTCAAGCTTCTCGAGAGTCAAGCTTATTCTAAGATCGGTTGGCGCCTGGTGCGGAGAAAATCAGCTCATTCTGACAAGGACCTTCAACACTTTTAAAAAAACATAATTTCAATATGAATTATGAAAAAATCCTCACATTTCTGGTGCAGAATGAAATGCAACCAAACTTGGCATGAGACCTAACTAAATCCAAACATGGTGCAAAAAGATAATTTCAATCCGCCCAAGTTAACTACTCAAAAATTCAATAACTTGTTTTAGAATAAAAAGAGGTTGACTCATGCACTTGCATTCCATTCAGTCGCAAGAAAAGCGAGGATTCCGTCTCTCGTTCTTTGAACAAAAAAACGTGTTCTTTAAAATCATAGAGACAGTTGACGCTGACAAAATCATTAGAATATCCTGCATTTAGCGCCCACCTATATCTGGAAGATACTAGGTCTCAAACCAAGTTTGGTTGCATTCCATCGAGCAACATAATAATGTGAGGACTAGGTTCTTTGGCAAAAAAGTGCTTTATTTGATTTTTGAATATGTTCCCATTGTCTGACTTAGCTGATTTGCCGCGCTTATCCAGGTTAGGATGAGCTTATCTCAGTGTGAAGTTTGGTTTCAATGTGAGGCGGTAAGGAAATGCGAGGACTCGCAATAATCACTCGGAGAAAGTTGTACACGTGCTAAAGCGGCAGTTCTGGTAACAGGAGGTACTGATATCATGTAACCTAATTTGTTCCTCTACCAATCCATGACGAGAAGCGGCAAGTACAATCTACACTCCATTCCGAAAGTGGTCTTGAAGAAAGTTTCCTGCTCACCTGCAGATATTTATTAAGTAAACTGGGGTGTATGCCTATGATATACAAATTGATGAGTAGATCGAAAACATTTTTTTAATGAAGTTGGCTTGAGTCTTGTCTGATTTATGGGACGACCACAATGTCGTCTATTGTACAAGGGTTTAATAGGCCTATACAGAAAGTTAGCAACAATTTTTTGGTGACTTGAGAATAAATAGTGACCAACGTATCAGCGAGACAAATTCGACTTACCAAGCGCACAGGATGATGAGGCGGGTTCTAGTTCGACAAGCGTAGAATCCAACACAAAATGTTATTTCTTGCAATATTCGTTTTTCTTCATTCATGTCAAGGTTCATCTCCAATATATTTGTCATCAAAAATGCACCTGAAAAGTGAAGACACATTATAGAAGTTGTCTCAATGTCACTAATGTAAGACAATTAAACTGCGCATTCATATCTCAATTCTGCATTTGGGACTTATTTGCCACTTGCCCTTCGCCCAACAACGATCCTAGCTTCATACAGAGCTTAAGATTGAGTACTTATTTATTACCTCTATGCAACTTCTACGCACCTGTTGTTTAGTAAACCCAGAAAACATCCAAATTATGCGATGACTTTCATTTAAAAAAATTAGGTTAATAACTTATGCTCAAAAATCGAACAATATACTGGGTATCACAGCAAAAGGTTCAATATTCCGTATGCGAGTATAAAGTCCTATTCATGCTAAATGAGTTATGTGAAGACTTTTGTGTGGAATATATTCACTAGAATATCAATCGTATTTGTGAATCATTGCTGATAATGTTGTCAGAACACCACATCTATAACTATGCTCAATAGGTATTTTGGTAACCAATTAATTGATAGGCTATCTTCCTTTCAGTTTCCTAAAGATCCACATTCTACAATTCTAAAACCAAGTGTAGCTTTAAAATGATGGATAAATTGCAACATTTCAAGCAGGGATGCGGAGTCCTATCATTTTGATAGGACTCCAACTTCGACTCCGGGGGTTGATAGGACTCCGACTCTGGGTGGAAAGTATATAAAGCCCAGTTTTTTGAAAACAAACCGGTAACCTACATCATAGATCATTATAGGCTTAGCTGAACCAATGTGGGTGATCATTGCTGTATCAATTATCAATCATTATCGATGAAAGTTAATCAAATGTCGCTTTAAGTTGGATGCATACGATTCGGCTCCTCCCATCTTTTTGATGTGTGCTTCACATGGTTTTCTCCAGTCTCTACCAGGCAGGAAAATCCCACATTTTTCTACAAAAAATATGAGTACGCTTTCGATTTTAATATGCGCTTTGGAGGAGAAATCACACACGATTAATGTGAGGGTAAGAGGCAATGTTCTCAAACAACCTAGTATTTCATTTTTGTCTCTGATGTTACATTTAGCGCGTAGGTGTGATCGAGGCTAGGAAGGCTTGTCTTCTCTACTAAATCACCGAGTGAAAAGACAATCCTTTTTTTCACTCACGATTTATTCCCTCATCTATTACAAGCTTTGCATGCACTGCTGTCTCTGTACTTTTGTATGACGGAGAAAGTTGACATCAAGACACTGACAGCTATGTACGAGGATAAATGATTTGTTTGTATTATATTTGGGGTCTAGTTATAGGCCGGAGTCCGACTCCGACTCCAGCAAAAATGATAGGACTCCGGGACTCCGACTCCAAATCCCTCATTTCAAGACATAAAGTTCTTCTATGACGATATGAAGAGGAAGAAAATTTTTGCTGAAAGGGCCTCTTAACATTTGGGATGTCACCAAGTGAAAATACCCACGATTCACTGCTTCAAATCGACGATGTCCTATATAGCCTTATCATGAACTTCGGATTCATTGATAGTAGATGGAGACGACTATGGCATCGTCTGAAATCCAAGTCCGATCGAACATTGTAAAAATCGCTGATCAAATCAAGTGTGCACACGAATGCCTCGCTGTGGTGGAACACCGTTATGCATAGTGTTCTTCTCTTAATTTAATCAGTCTTAAAACTATAGAGCATAGTCATACGTGAAAGATTCTAACAATAAGATCATTTATGATTTACGAATGATCCAGTGATCATATTCTTACAGAGAGCCTGCTTGACTTTACTTGATGGAGGGAAGTACATCCTTAGTCGCAAAGGTGCTAAATTGAAGATGCGGACATTATCGCCAATATTATTTAGATATTTGAATTAATTATCACCAGAACTGTAGTGTTACTACTTACTACACTAGGTGACATGCTACACGTAATTCACGCGTAATTACGGAGTACCCCAAACATCCGTGCTAAAGACATTCTATTCTTCCACGCGCATACATACGCAAGAGTCAGAAATCACTTGATCTGATGCTGTATGTTAAAACATCGGAAATGTTTATGAATACGCGCGGGCGAGCGTTTATAGTTTGCGCGTCGTCTACGGTTGTCTGCGCTGCCGCTTGAACCACGCTAAGCATGTTCTGTCTTCCCTGAGCATGAAATTGAGGTCCTATCACATTGTTTAGCCTCTGATACATACAGACACATGAGACGCAAAGTTTATATAACATGACTGCCGACAGATGTTGCAGCAATGTCACGCGTACCTACGGATGTTTAGGGTCAAGTGCAATTACGCGTAGTTTACGCGTGAATTGCGCGTAATTGAGCGTGGCATGTCACCTAGTGTAGTTCACCCATAGTGAAAATAATTGATAAAATATTTTAATATTTAATAAAATATGGTTATTAGACATTCAAAATAACGCCAATAAAATGCATGGCAATGAATAACTAATACAGACTAAATGTCGATGCATTAAGTTTACATTGTCATTGAGCTAGTAGCATCTAGTCATTTGTTGAAGTAGAACGCATAATGATCATCAGCTCATTGCATCAACTCGCTCACTGTGATCAATCCTGATTTCCTAGAACGCATGCTTGTTTGCATCAAAGTGTTATCACTTTATTCACGTATAACTAAAAATGTAATTAACTGTAAAATCTGTCCTAAACTACGGCATATATCATCGTTTTTCCATTAAATAGCATTTAATTTAATATAATCCATAATTATTCCAATTTTCGTTGGGTCAGAAAAGAGCAAGCAGTTCGGAATAAAATAATATTTTGTACATGAAATGAAGTAAACATGATGGCATACTCCTTGATCGATATTTTAATGAGATGAACAAAAAATCCCCTTTGACACAAAACGTTCGTCGTGGAATACCCATAACAAAACTCAGGGATTTTCAGACAGCACAATGTTACTTCCCATTCCAAGGTTGGGATCGGTTAACCGGTTACCTGTTAAAATCGGTTACGACGTCGGTGAAGTAATGAACTTATACATTGAAATCAAAGCACTGCAAGTGGAGGAATTCGGTTGAAAGTTTCGAGGAATTCGGTCCGTAGTTGTCGATAAACCTTGACAACTAAATAAATACCGGTGATCCTCATATAACCGATTAAAAATATAATTGGGTTAGCCGGTTATGAAAGATTGACCGGTCCCAGCCCTGTCACATATTAATATCATTCGAACACTGCAACATGATACATGCACTTTAACAAATGAATGTCATGTTAACTAATTCCTTTAGATACGTTACACTGAAGAATTCGAACGATCTTTTATATCAAGATTATACAGCAGAACGTGTGCCCGGTCATGTGCCTAATTCGGTATTTCGTTGCTGCAACTAAAAGTGAGCAAGGGTAAAAGTACTGCGTCACTCAAAAGCTATGAAAAGCAACTTTGTCAAGTTTTTCTTCAGAATAGCGTTGTATCATTTCATTCAATCTATTTGATAATGATCTAAAACTATAGAGGCAACAGGTAGTGGACTTCAAGCGAGTTCTCGAATTGACACGACTGACTAAATTCAACAGATCGCACATTTTTCAAAATGAAGTTTTCTATGTATTCTCTTATCAATTGAAAGGTAGACCTATGAAGTCTGGAGCCACAATTTTTGACCTGGAATGTCATCAGGTCATTTCTTATCGTCTTTATGAACTGATCCATGGAATCCATCGGTTAGTATATTGATTACGGTATAAATTCAGAAGAAAATTTCTTCAAACGAAAATACAATGAGAGAAATAAACACGACAGAACGCTTCGCCCACGGATTGATCACTTGTGTCCCCACTTTCTCTCATTTTACAAAATAATTCTAGGTTGAGGAAATTTTTTCTGAATTTATGATCATCATGAACATTTATCTATTAAGTTACACACATTCAGATTTGGCAAGCCTCCTACTGTCTGCAGACATAAACATGCTGTTTTATAACATGCACATAACATGCACTTTGTCCACCGAGAATCACGTTCTCGTATACATCACCGACCAGAATCATAATAATATCACACACACACACACACACACACACATGATAGGAAATAACCTGATGACATTACATATCAAAAGTTATGGCTCTATACTTAATGGTTTTAAGTTGACAAGAGGAAACAAAACCCGCTATAATACAGACAGATAAGACAGACTGCCATAAGGTAAACAAAAACTGCAGTCTGTTTCCCATAGGATTATCATGAATTTTTCTTTAATCATGTCTGACAAGGAGAGCCAGAGCTCGGCTAACGTACAGATTTGTAGTAGGTATAGGTTCAGGGAATTATAGATAGTGTATCGGGAAGAACAACGCACGATGTTGCGAAATCTGCCTTGACAGGGAGAGGGTTAACATCTCGCGCTGCAGTGACTGCTTACATGACAAAGATAGAGCGAGAAGCTGTCCCTTCCAAGTTCCAATGCATGCGATAACGTGACTCACACCTTTCATTACCTATGTGTAAATGTGTTAGCTGGGACATTGCTTCGTCTTGCTGACTATCGGACTGTCCGATTCTCAACTTCGCTCGCCATAACGTGTATTACCGTGTAACATATATTTTAAAGACAACGTTCAACCGATGGTGTTTTCGTGCTGCGTTCCTAATTGTCGCAGTGGCTATAAGCCCAGGAAAAATGAGGTCATTGAGAAATGCTCAATGTTTCAGTTTCCAACAGACCCTGCTCTACATTCAAGATGGATGTCTGCTATCCCACGAAAGGATTTTACTCCTAATGAGAATCACAGAGTGTGTGAGAAACACTTCAACGACCACGACTTCGAAACAACGTCGACCGACTCACGTGAAAGTAGACAGTCGGGAGAGTAGATTATCGCAAATTCTTCAGAAGAAACGATTGAAATCAACGGCAATTCCTTCAGTGTTCCCAGAGTGTCCTAAATATTTCACCAAATCTCCAACTGTTCCCCGATCTTCAAATTCGACTGCTGATTCCCGACGGTCCTTTGAGAACAATAGAATTGAGAATTTGATCAGAGAATCTATTGAGGAAGATTCGTTTGATTCTCTCGATGCTCTGCGTTCGAAACTAAGTGATTCTTCAAGTCACCCTCTCCCCACCAATATTGTGAAGGTAGATCATCAGTCGTGTTTGATTTTTATGTACGTCAGTGTTTCTAACATCGAACTTATGGCTCCTGTTCACAAAGCTACGGTGATCGTCGACGAAAGCATGAGCGTGCGAGTATTCGTGCTGTCATCAAAGTTAGAGAATTCCAACTTTCACCATATCTTCAGTGGAGATTAAGTAAAAACTATTTCTCAACTTTGTAACGTTATTGCCTATACGAAGAATTTGTCAGAAAAACATTTAGATAACAACAGTAGCTCTCAGTACCTAGAACTCGCTGCTTCTTTTCTTGAAACATTTTTAGATTGTGAAAGTCAATCGATGACCCCGAATTTGAAATGTACCACCTAGTAAATTTTGTTATTGAGCAGCTGCGACTTTGTCAAGTACCAAAGAATGCCAGAAAATATTCATGTAAGACGTTGGCACTTTCTTTTTTGTGGCAGATTACAAGTGCATCTTTGTATAATAAATTAAGAGATATTTTCATTCTGCCCTCTATGACTACGCTGCGTTCATTGTCTAGAGGATCTGCAGTTGAAACCTGTTCGATTGATCTCGGGTATCTGCAAAGGAGATCAAGTTTTTTGGATGACAGAGAAAAAATTGTTACATTGATGATCGACGAAGTCTATACTGCTCAGCGTGTAGAACTCAGTAATGGACAATTTGTAGGTTATACATCGTATGGCATATCAGCCAAGACCGTTTTAACTTTTATGATTCAGTCGTCTTGTTCAAAATATAAGGATGTCGTGTGTTTAATTCCTGTGTTTCGACTTAATTCCGATATTTTGTACAATGAGTTTATGAGTGTCATTCGTCAAATTGATTCACTTTTTCGTGTTGTTGCTGTTTCAACTGACAATCATGTGATCAACCGCTCTTTTTTCAAGCGACTTTGTGGTTTTTTAACACGAATGTTTTAACACGAATTTTTGTAAATATTGTAAAATTATGTAAAAAAAACAAGAAACTGTAGAGAAATGCTGCAAACTGTAATAAATTTTCTTGTCATATTCTTCATTGCTTTCATTATTTATATAGTGTATAAAGATGGGGATGTGCGCATATACATGAGTTATGATATGCAATTAATAGTTGTACATAGCGATTTAGTATCTTGACTTAGGTAACATGAGTGGTAGTGTTCTAAACTACTAATGAAAGTAACCCTCATTATGTCAGTAGTGCGACGTTGTTGTTCTTCCCGTAACAAAAGATATAATCTATAATTCCCTGGTATAGGTTGTACATCATTCTATGAAAGTCTCACTTTTGGCTTCGTTCCCTGCTGAAACTCATTCTGGCTGCCGGAATATTTTGTCTTATTTGATTAGTCATCATAGTTGTCACTCAAGAAAATCATGAAAAGAGCGCACACTAAGTAAAATAGCGCTAGACTCTAGAAAGAAAACTCGAGACAATCGGCTAAGATAAATACGTCGAAATCTGTCAAAGCAAAGTTTACGCATGTACGTACACAGCGATGTATATATAACTGCACGTTACATTATGTAAGAAACATTAGTAGATTACACCAACCTACCTCCAAAAAATACTCAATAAACATGCGAACTTAATTTCAGGCACCTTATCATGTTAAAACTTAGAAAAATTGTTAAAGGACGAATTATCTACTGGATGACCCAAATACAATCTGAATAACCATTTAAAAAAATTATGACTTCAAATCTAATTTAAAAAAAACAAAAGTTTTTTGGGTAGAATTGTATCATTAAAGCGTCCATGATATCAAGAAGATTTGCCAAAATGTCTATGGATCATGCTACTCATTCGTTTGAGTATGCCTTCTCGGATGCTGACGGGTTGACCATCGTTTAGGTAACTTCAGTATGCGCTTATCCAGCTCTGCTGCAGTTTCATCCACACGTTTGGCCTCTTCCATTAGCTGAATTCGGTTGCTGGATCTAAAAATATCATCGCACAGAGAAGTCGATTATTGGTGGAAGATAGTGGGAAGTCTTTCCGTCAACTTTCCATAGAATTTCCCGACTTGGCAGTGAAATCGAAATGTTAAAATACCTCCGAGCTTTTCTCCATGAAAATAGTCCGGTAGCCAGAACGAGCTTCTGCAGGGAACGAGGCCAAAAATGAGACTTTCACAAAATGATGTGGCCACCACTAGTCCGTGAGTCTACCGAGTTCCGCCTGGTTCCTCTTCTTGCCAGACAGGATCAAAGGAAAACACATGTTAATCCAATGGGAGACAGATTGCAGTTTTTGGTCAAAATGAAATGTTCTGTGTTTTCTCTGATTAAACGAAAAGTACCAAGCCCAGAGTCATAATTTTTGACATGGAATGTCTTCAGGTCATTTTCTATCATGTTCATGCACCCCTGTCTATGAAGCTTAACACATTCAGATTTGGCAAGCTCTAATATCGGCAAATACAAGCATATTGAGCAATTTAATCCACATTCTCGCATACATGGTCGATCAGAAACATGATAGCAACACAAGCACATCAAAGAAAATGACCTGAAGACATTCTATGCTAAACTTAATGGCTCTAGACTTCACATTTTCCGCTAAATCGGAAACTTAGAAAATTTCATTTCAACACAAAACTGCCAGCTGCCTCGCATTGGATTGATGTATTTTTTTTCTTTCATCGTGTCTGACAAGAAAAGGAACCAAATAGAACTCAGCAGACGCGCAGATTCGCACCATTGTTCATTGATTTGTCTATCGAGGTAATGTTTGGAGGTAAAGAAGCTTCAAGGAATTGTCATTATGCTTTTCAATTTGTTGTGACACGAATCAAATTATAGTTGTCAAATTAGAATTTTCAATTTGTCATATTGTTATGCTCTGTCAAGAATTCCAAGAATTAAAACCATCCATTCTCACGTACATATGGCAAATTCAGTAGAAACAATAATACTGATCTGCTTACAGGTAAAATTTATGTCATCCTGCTACAAAAGATCTCACATGCTACTTAAATCAACAATATTTTAGAAATAGATTTGGAAGCTTGAAAAATTAGTGAACGTACTCCGGCAATCAAATGAAGGACTCGTGTACAATAATATATGTTGGAGATATCACTTTTATCATTTTTTAGCTTTGGTATCAAAATAGCGCATTATCACTACAAAAGAGCACAATAGCGCAGGAAACATCGAAATAGCTCAGCACGATAAAATAGCGCAGCAGTGGCAACTATGTTAGTCACAGCAAATGAGAACATTGATAAGAGATGGGTCCTAAGTTCAAAACTGACGGAAATTGAAAAAATGGAAAGCGCATCTTCGGTATATCTGACGAGCCCATAGGCCATGTTCAGGAACCACGAGTGAATGCATGGAATATCATCCATGCTGAGTTGTCGGCACTAGACTACCGGTGGGAAAAGATGGCTAATATTTACGGGACACCATGTTCACGAATTTCCGTAAGAGGACATTAGTAAGAATGTTTTCGAAAAATTGCTGTGCAACCTCGATGGTCTGTCACACAGAGCAATTTATTTCTGTGCTCTGTCCACTCGGCCCTTCTTCTAATCCAAGAGCGCAGTTACAAACTGAGCATAAACGCAGTTATGCTTATCCATGCTACCTCTCAATAAAAATTTGACGGCGACAGTCGACCGAATGATATCCTGGAATTTTTTGTAAGTATGTTGTGTATCCTTCTCGAACGCAAAAGTAAACAATTTTCCGCGCATGTTTAAGTCTCGATTTTCCTGGCCTATTGCCTGTAAGCTATAGGCTACAGCAATCCAAAACTCATCCAGTGTATTGAAATTTCGTTGCTCAGAGGCATTATGTTGAATTCCCAAGGAGTTGTTTGGAGAATGGAGTGTGCTGCACAGCAAGTAGCAATTAGATAATGCCAAGAACTTCCTTCTAATTTAACAAATGTGTGCAAAAACTTAGTGAATAATGTAAAAAAAGATCTAAACACAGCATCTTGCAATGCGTCTTACGGTCTGTTCACCTCCACCTACGAGCGCATCTATTGCAAAATCTTTCAATAGAATATTCATTTACGGCATAAGAAATACAGAAGATTCATTCACAACACTTTTGGGCAGAAAGACCTTTGGGTCACCCGTTCTATTTAAAATGTGATGTTGGAATTCAACTTATACACAAGTTTTATTGAAATAGGCTGCGTACATTCCTTAAGATAGTGAAGGTGTCTCATGAGTTAAGCATATCAACAGAAACAGCAAATGTTGAATGTGACTGGATAGGTAGGTCTATACGCCAAATGCAGGCTGTCCTGCAACAATTATTAATGATTCATTTACTATGAAATTTTATATGTTCTTCTTCCGCACATAATGATAAAGCAAACATGATAAGTAAATTTCCTTCCGTCATGAAGTGGGTGAATATGGTAAGAACTTATCACTGATCAAGTCGAAGAATTCAAAACTTGCTGATCAAGATAAGCTTCTCACGTCGAGGATTGAAATCACAGGTTACTTGTCACTTGTCACAGCGCATTATCAGTGACCGAAGAATTTCTCCAGTTTGGTTCCCAAGTTTATTAAGTAAAAATTCTGCGTTGACAGAAGCAATCGTTTAACGTTTAGATGTCTTGCTCAATCACGAAGTTCAAACACTAATACAAGCTCACTGCAAATATAGCTCATGCTAATGTTACGCTCCCCGAGGGCAATGATCACAATACTGGCTGAGCCGTTACAATTTTTGTTTCCTGGCCATTGCACAGACTGAGATATTGATACTGGTTACCCAACAAACAGGCAGAAGATAGAAGTTATCTACACTAAATTGAGTTAGTTATGTGTTCTAAAGTCCATTAGAATATGAATTAATTTCACTATGCAGTTTCAAATTAAGATAGAACAAGTGGGGCGAAGAAACGCCTGCGTATATCTTGATATTATCAGAGGTCTCATTTGAGAGAAATGTGAGGCGCATTTCTCCGTTGTAAGTCATGTAAGTTGATTGTCACCGTTGTAAGTCATGTAAGAATAATGTATAGGCTCAGTCGGTGCAATAGCCACACTCCCCGAAATCAAGGGGAAGCTCAAAATGTCTGAGATTGAATAATTTAGTTAAGCCCTATTGTCTTTTTCTTTGATTGAGCAAACTTAAAGGGGATGTGAACGAAATTGCTCTAATGCTATCTATGCAATCTCAACTGCGTGCTTGAATATTAGATGCAGGTCTGCCTATTTTGATTTCTCTGACACTTGTTTTGGTAGACAAGCAGAAAGTTTTCAACAACCAGCAAAACAAAATTAAAAAATTATGCGCGATGAGGGATGTATCAGAATTGCATAAGAATCTTCTTTATTAATCACGTGACTATTTCACCCCGCATTGTGAATGAAGACTCAAAATAACTATTAGCCTATGGTGAGTTGGATATCAGCAAGACACAAACAGCACTGTCTGAACGTTCTCCGAGTCATCAACAAGACCAAAATACATCGAAGTTGTAAGGTTATCAAAATACTAATACAAACTCAACAGAATGCATTCTCAGTCTTCTGAGGGAAGTGTCCTGGACAGCGCTATTGACAAGGCTGGGATTGGAAATAGTAACCTATCTGTGGACCTCTATTATCCTTAACCTAGGATCATATATTTCAAACATGTATCCAACAAATAATAGACTATCAAGGCACTTCTTAAGGCAGATAGTGTCCCTAGCTGAAACACATCGTGCCATCCCCTGATCAGCTGATTTTTTCTAAAATATCAGACGTCTAATACTGAATAAATTTCATATAATAAAACATTCGTCAGCTGTGAATCTTATATGTGACTACAGAAGCGCTCAACCGATGTCAGGAAAGCCAACCTAAGAGACAATGCCAAGAAATCTTAGGAAAAGCACTCTTTCATAAGAGACATAAGTAGTGGGGCAATTTGCTACCGAAATGAGTCTTTCAATGCTGTTAACCGTTAATTAATTAATGTTGCTATGCAATATTGTCTTCAAGATGTTGTAGAAAGCTATTGGAGGAGAAGCTGCATCGATTTGCATTAAAGGTTGCCTTTCAGTTAAAATGCAGAAGTGTAAATGAAGGTAACTTTAAAAATAGTGAATACTTAAACAAAATAGAACCTCTCAGATAATTTGCTTGGCTTACTTATTTGTTTCAGTCAACATCATCTGTTTGCATTTATCAAGTGTACCCTTCACTCATCATTATCATCAAATTTTCGTATATTTCATTCAGTATTATAGAGTGAGCACGAATATTAATCAAATACAGGGCTGTCTTGAATAAATTCACATAATGACCGCCCACGGAATAGGCCTACACAACAACTAGGATTTATTAGACGGAGTCGTACACCACATGCACTTGACGTCATCTACGTTTTCTGAGAAGTGTACCTTTCATATATGCAAGGCTTCATAAATAAAATGACATGTTCATGAATGGATAATTGCAAGGAATTCCTGTGCCTCATCGACCGAACGTGAAAATTGATGAAAAACGCGCCCCATCTGGAACAGAGACGATCTTCTTCCCACAAATGCTTTCTGAATTATCGATTTTTGAGTGCACTTGATTGTGAGTATCACTATTCTGCAATAACATTCACAGTCATTTACCTTTTAAAAAACACAGCTGATGATCGAGTGCGAGTAAACGCGGAATCATTCATCCTACATCCCACACAAGTGAAGCGAGCGCGAATAACTGCGACTGCTTTCATGGTCACGAATTTATGTGCAAATAGCTGCGATCGCATCAATTCCGCAATAGAGTGCGAAAGAGCGCGGGATATAACTTTCACAGCCGCGAATTTCTGTGCCGTTGCCGCGATAGCGGTCATTTACCGCGATCGCGTGTGAGAGTGCTATTTCGAATTGACGACTGGTGTGCTCACTCTCATCAAGCTAAACAAATGTTTTCATATTTTAGTAAGTCAATGTAAGTTTCGACTGCAGTAGCCTACACTTTAACACAACGAAAGCAAGTTTTGCAAGCTAAAGTCATGGAAGCAAGTTTAGCAAGTCCTTTCAAATTCTGATAAGTTGATGCAAGTTTTATAAACATGGACAGTAACACCACGGAAACAAGTTTCACATTACAAGTTTTAGCTTAAACAAAGCAAGTAAAACATATTTCTCAAAATATAGCAATGCAAATTCAAACTTTACATAAAGCTTGCAAGCGCTTGCAAACTTTACATGCGCTTGCAAGCACTTGCAAGTTTTAATCGAATTTTGAAAATTCTTGCAAGCTTTTCCATAGTTTCACAAGTTTGCGCGTCCCGGGATACAGGCTTTTCCGTATTCTCAATTCTGTCATGGGTGTCTCTGTTCTTGAAGGAAGCCAAAACTCTCTTGAGGAAATTATCTGGGTATCCATTGGACCTGAAACGATCTAATACTTTGCGTATAGAATCATTTTCATTGACATCGTTGGTGGATCTTGATACCGCTCTATGTAGTTCTCCAAGAACTATGGACCTTTTCTCCGATTGAGGACCATAGGATTTCCAATGACAGATGGCACCACTATGGATAGATTTGAAATATAGCCTCGTTTGGAAATTCAAACCATCGCGATAAACCTCACAATCAAGGAAGGGCAGTACATCATTCATGGGAAATTCCATACTGAATTGAATCTTCTCATTACAGGAATTAGCCAGTCTAAGTATATGATCAGCAGACACTTCGGTAGGCCATACGATGAACACATCATCGATGTAACGTTTCCAAAGGACCGTTGCTGGTAATTCTTGTAATATTCTGGTTTCCGCAGAGTGCATATAAATGATAGCGATGGATGGGGCCACAGAATTGCCCATTGATAGTCCATTCACCTGACGAAAAACTTGCCCCTCTATTCTCACATAATCATTATCCAAAGCCAATTTGATAACTCTAACAATGTCCTCAATGTCCATTTGAACCAATAGATCATCCATATGAGAATGTAATGAAAGGAATTCTCTCAGACAGCTGAAAACTCCCATCTTTGTTTCATTATCCTCTTTAGGAATGTTCCCGTATAGGTTGGATACATCCATCGTAGCAAATCCACCAATGTCACGTAATTCCACTGATTTGATCCAATTCACAAAAGATATAGAGTCTTTGAGATGCGCAGTGACTGCGGGTAATAGATTTGTAAGATGCTTCGATATTGCTTTGGCCAGTTTCGAACCAGGTCCATCAGTGGCGGCGACAATAGGTCTTCCACGTATGTTACCAGGTTTATGGTCTTTGGGAAGAGCATAGGCCGCACTGGTCAATGGCTCTGAACATCTGCATTGCATAAGCCAGTCATAGACATTCTTCTGGTTATCTTTGTATTTATTAGCAATGTTTGTCAACTCTTTATTGAATGAGGCTTGTCTTGTAGTCGGCTTTACATCACGAACTTTAACAAAATTTCTTGATCCAATCATGCAATCGTTGAACATATCTTTGTAATTTTCACGATTCATAGCCACAAGTCTCGCTGTTTTGTCAGATTGTATGATCACAGTGTCCTTCTGAACTTGTTGAAGCTCCTTCAGCACAGAATTAGATGTGCTTCTTGAATGTCTATCTGAAGGTTCCAAGAATTGTTTGCACAAATTCACAAGTCCTCCAGACAGCTCGTTGGTCACTTCACCAGGCTCGCCATTCCGTGTAAGCATTGCTGCACAGTTCTCCAGCTCAGCACGAAACTCTGTGAGTTGAGTTTGAGTCCGCGAAGGATTTGGCAAATGAAAAGATGGACCGTAATTCAAAATAGTTCTGAGGTCATCAGAGAAGGTAGCTTTCGATATATTCGTAAGACCATGTATCTCGCTTATGCGGTTATCAGATTGAGTAACAGCTGTACTTGAATTTCCCAAAGATTCATTTATAAGCGTTTGAAATTTCTTGGACTTTGTCTGTTCAAGATTGTACTTCAACCTTGATATCCGATGAGATTCCATTGACCCCATAGGAAAAACTCTCTTTATGTAATTATCACGTCTTCGGTATTCTTCATCAATTGCCATTTGTAACCGTTGCTTGCTCTGACGTGCAGCAAGTCTCTCAGCTTGTGGACTATTCAATGTACTTCTGAGAATCCAGACTCTTCTGCATGTAATGTAACGTGGGAAATTCTTATCACAACATAAGAAATTGGAACAAGCGTTTGTCTTTAGAGGCTATTTGCATATCTGAATGCATGGAGCCTCTGATGAATGGTTGTATCGGTAGAAGAATTGTGCATGTTTGATTTTATTATCTTATCTAATTTCGTGTCTAAATGTCTTAAATAATTTTTTTAGTCTTATAGATGAGCTTAGATAGACGATTGAATGTATCTTAACTCTATGTACAGTTTTATAATTTCTCACGTTTTACTTATTTCAGACATTAGTAGTATAGAGACATGCTTCGTAAATTTAATGACAATAATGGTCTTGATTCTTGACAATTAAGTGATGAATGTTATTCATGTACTTCCTATCTTGATTTTCTGGTCATTTATGCATGTGATCAAGCAGGAGACTGCGAAACGTCGTGCTGCTAATACAGTCTGGTATCCGTCGAAGAATCCTCGTTGCTTTTACTGACTTGTTGTCCGGATACGGGAAATCACTTGAACTTACCTAACATTACATGTCAAAAATCATGACTCTAGGCTTAATGCTTTTCGTTTAATTAGAGAAAACATTGAAAATTTCATTTTAGCCAAAAACTGCAATCTTCGTCCCATTGGATTTACATGTGTTTTTCTTTGATCTCGTCTGACAAGAAGAGGAACTCACTAGAACTCGGCAGACGTGCCGATTCGTAGTAGGTATAGGGTGCACATCATTCTGTGAAAGTCTCACTTCCGGCCTCGTTCCCTGCAGAATCTCGTTCTGTCTGCCGGACTATTATGCAGTTCCTGAATTTTCGAACTCAGGACCTCTAATGAGATAAAGAAAACACAGAAAGATTCTTCATCTTCATGTATATTGCGATAAAAGGTGGTGCGACCACTGTCAGAGAGGAGGTTCTTTTCCTTCAGTCTGGATGGCAATAACGACAGGAGAAGTGAGCTAAATCATTTAACTAATTTTGGGAAAAAGAATGTGGAGCGTCATCCTAAAAACCTCTTATTTCTCATCAACGTGTTCGGTAACGCCGGAGGAATCGTCGTCACTGATGTCAGAAACTTATCCAAATACAGTTACTGAAATTTTGTCACATTGAGAAACAGGACGACGTGTCGATTCAAGAACAGAATAAGTACTTGAGGCTGCTTCGGTTCTTTTGTTGCTCTCACTCACATAAATAGGGCAGAAATAGCAGTCACTGACATCAGTTGTTGGCTCCCACCAAACCATGGGAAATTCAAAATTCAAGACAGCTTTTTCTCTTCCTGCCTTCGGCCTATGCTGACGTAGATGCTCGGCGCAGGACTCGGGTGGCATGTGTGGAACCCAAGCTTTATCCTGGTCATCGAGTTTCATTAACACCAAAATATGAATGATAAGCACGCTTTATGAAGCTTGCTACTTGATTTTGTTAAGTAAATTGGTTCACCGCAACCGCAAACATAGCAGAATGTGCTAAACTTTTGCAGGATCTTCTAGTCAAAGCTATTTCATTCAACTGATTTTCATAAATAGGAAGACCGATCTATGCACAACACATGACTCTTCGACAGAGTTTCGTTGAAGACTTGCATTCATTGACGCAGAAGCGAAAGGACTTTGACTAAATGCAACAATTAAGTTCCCAGACTGGATGAAAAAATCTTTAAATATTGCAATAGCAGCCATTCAACACAGGAAAAACAATCTTGAGAAACATCTCAAGCGATTCATTCAACAGCTGCTTTGAGCAGCTGAATTATCGGATGACGAATCACATCAATGAAAGTGGAAAGCATTTTGAAAACTTTTAAAGTGAAGCTTATTCAAAATGAAAAACAAGTCAAAACGCCGGGACATGCAAAATCTCCAGAATTTGTAATTAACTGCAAGAAAATGGAATAATTTGCATATAATTTAAGACCGCGATAGGCATTCCAAACTCTGATAGGAATTTGAATTGGCTTAGGACTAATTTTTTATAATAGCGTCAAAAAGTTCAGTTGTAGACCAAACAAAATCAGAATTTGTTATCTGTAAATCACAAAAATGCATTTTACATGAACCCGGTAAGTACGAGTGTAGTGACTGTAGTTCTTTACTAGATACAAGATAGTAGACAAAACAGTAAGCTTAAAATGCAAATCAAAGTAAATTGGTAATATTTATTCCAAATTTTCACATTAACCTATTTATAACCTATGCATCCCAAAGAAACCGCAACTAGTCTACATTTTCATGCAAACCAAAATGGCCCAATTGTTATTGTATGTTTTGAATGCAGCTATTAGGCAACACAAAGCAATGTTTCACGCTGATCTAGTGAAACTCCTTAAATATGCCTGAAATTTGAGAATTTGCCCATATTATATGCACTTGTATCGTGCTGCTCACAAAGGACATGCATTTCTTAGTTCCTGCACTCATAAAAAAATAGTGAAACATATGCTAATTAAATATAATTGCTTGTGTCAGTTAGGTGAAAAGTATTCATCGTACATACACTGCTTAGACTTACTTCCAAAGACGAGATTACAGAAAAATCTCATTCTATGATAACGCATTACTTTCGTGAAGAATTCAGCATGTCCCTTCACTCTACTGATTCGCAAATTGTAATGTATTCAGCAGCTGAGTCATGTATTTAACGGGGACTGGCAATATCATGCAGCCTACTGACTGCAATACTTGTCAAAATATACCTATCGCAGATGAATGCGGACTATGTGAATATGTTTCATGCTGTGTAAAGTACTGAATTCCTGCGGTGTATGGGAATTCTCTCAGGATTTCGGTGCACACTACCAGTGGTGTGGGACAACTGTGGACATGGTAAGCCGAGTCCCACGGCAACTAGGCAGGAACCAAGCATGGATTAATATATTGCAGTACGCGAACAGTATAAATGATCCCCTAATACATGCACATCAAAGTTTTTGCTTTCCAAAATCAAGAACCTTGCATTTTAGCTTCTAAAATTTAGAAGTTTAGACCCAAGGTTATCTTTTCACATAATTTTCACCCCCAGCACAGCCATGAGCCATGAACGAAGCTAGGGGTTATTCAATGAACAAAGGTAGTAAAATGCATTATTCTAAAGGTAGTAAACTGGCACATAAATCGCACGCATTTTCACTTAGATGCACCTTAGATGTGCCTTGGAATCAGTCACATGAGTCAATCGAAACTTTTAATTGGTTCTTCATGCCACAACTTAGTTCCCCCGGATGTGCCGCGACCTTGAGTCAATTTCCATTCTAGCGAACTTCAGATAAACAGTTGCGGCGGAGGATAGTTGATGGCACGATGGAGGCTACCAATGCGCTGAGTTGCCTGCTTGCTAATGGATTGGATGCATGGTTTCCATGGGAAGTCTTTCGTAACCGCCAATGCGAGGAAGGAGATGCAATTTTGTTCTCTGATCCTATTATCTGACATCTTAATGTTTTGATGATCATAATCTCCTTTGAGTGGTGAATGCAGAATACTCTGAGTTTCTGAAGGATTGAAGGAAGGCATTTGGCGCTCCATTCTGAGAGCCTGCGTAATTCTTCATTAATTAAATTGAAACACGACAAGGCAAAAAAATTCGAAGAATCCAGGTAACAGAGTAGAGTAGGAACAGAGTAGGAAGCGAAATACATGTAATGGCTAGCCAACCCAACTTATGAAGGGAAATAAATTAAGCTTTATAATCAATTTTATCTTACAATCAAAGAACTAAAATGACAGTTCGTCATGAGAAATGACGAGAAGCTAACCGTAAATTATAAATGGTGAAAATCAAGAAACCTAAGAAACCAAAATAAAATCGCTATGTGCAGGGAGGAGCCATGTGGCTGCATAAAGCAATGTTTCGGCCCCAAACCTTCAACCTGTACCACATGGCGAGCAGGCCAACCATACCGAATGAACGATAAGGAAGGCCTCTCCAAGCCTGCGGAAACATAGCTAAAACTTAACCGAAAATAAATTTTGGATTTAAAAAGATTCATTAAAAATGTCGCATAACCGCTGAGGTTGGTGAGTGTTCTTAGCTTGTCACTCATTGGAATTGAAGTGTCGCGTCATCTGCATGCATCCCCAGCTCTGTGAGGCATTCTGGTAGGATGAGTGACAATTTGACTAAGGTTGTGAAAGACAGCAAAATCCTCGACTGCCTGACCGAAGAGATCAATTGTGCGTGAGTGCACAAGCCAGTGAACATTGTGCACGCTGAAGTCACCAAAAGCGGCAACCTCTTGAAGAAGAGAATCGATCTTATCAGAAAGAACATCGAAAATGTCTGCATTGGATGACGGAGAGCGGTATGGGAAAAATAACAGAAGAGTGGTTTTCTGTAACGGCGCAATGAAGGCTTGTCTTGGCATAAGCTGCAAGACCATGACAAGGTGCTTTATCCATCCGCTGAAATATGTATCCATTAGGAGCAATATCGCTTGATGACACACTGGGATCTAACCTGGTTTCCGACAGGGCTAGAAAATCTGGTGACTTACCTAGGTGGAAGATGTTGATGTCGTCGTAATTGGACCTCAGTCCTCTTACATTGCTGAGGCTGATCTTGGGAGGGGTTTTGAACTTGACGACTTGACTACGTTTTTTGTGAGTCTTTCTCATTTTCATAATTTCTCGTAGAATATCAATCAAATAAACGGAAGTTGTACTGCACAACAACGTGACACAAGAAACTTTAGAATGCATCAGAAAGATGTAAATAATAGCAACAGAGCTGCAATGAATAATATTCAAAAAAAGACAGAGGTACATTACATGTCGCAAAAGCTTGAAGGAACCCTAATAACCCCACTGCTGTAACAACAGTAGGCCAAAGAGGAACCCGCTACAACTACACGGGCTAAGCCCCTCAGTAAAGCTAACCACGCATCTCCGTGGCAATGGAACTGTATCGCCTTGCTTTGTGCAGTTGACCGGGCCTGTCTCCCAAAGCATTACCAGTGGGTTCGGGACCCTCGAACTACCTGACGCCCGCATGCCGTGAATACGTTGGATCTGTCACACCTTATTAACCTGCAACATATGGGGAAGTGCAAAAGAGAACAGTGGAAGGAAGTTCGATCACAATTGAGCCAAATAAGTGCCATACCTAAAAACCTGATTCAACAACATGAAACATCTGATGACTGTTCATATCTGGGAAACCAGGGTTTGGTCTTAATTGGGACAGCCGAAGCCTACCACACATTTGCATTGCACAAACGTGGAGAATATGAATGAACAATAAATCAAAACAAATAAATTCAGTGACCAGTAAAATAAGCTAACATTACAGAGCCGTTAGTTAGTCGGAGCACGGTCACAAACAGCCGACAAGGTAGAACCCAAAGAAGAATGAGCTTCAGACGACAAAGCCTTATTGCGACTCCATTTTCACCCTTTCAACGCTTAGAGGCCGCAGGCTGTATATACGAAAGGGACATCTATTTCTAAACTATATGTATTCGTGTATTCATACCCCATTTCGATTCCATAAATTGCGAACCTATGGTGTAAAATTCATCATTCTAGCCATCAACTTGTTATGAATGAACCTTTGCGATATTTGCATTGATAATCGCACTATCCCCTGACGCAACCTGGCAAGGCGAAGATTTACGATGCAATTAAATCCTCTGACAGAATCGGCTTCTAACGTGATTTGGAAATGTGCTGTTTACGCGAAATTTCCTCATTTTGAGAAACTAATAATTGAAATGAAAGCCATTATAATCTATCGGAATTATCATTTAGCTATTGGCTAGCTACGATAGCTTTGACCGGTGCGGTGATGGGCCCCATGTCTGAAAAACCGTCCCGCTTTCTCCCCTGAATGCACATCAATGAATGTTTATTACGATCGTACGTCAAGATTTTAAAATTTTGTGAATCCATGATACTTACTTTCCAAAGGAAAAATTGTCAAAAATAGCACATCTCGTACTAGGTATGAATTGTTTATTCTTTAAATGAAAGACCAAAAGTTAATGTATAAATATCAATCAAATCTTAAAATGTCACACGATCACAGAAATAGTTCAGTAGAAAAACAGTTTTGGCTCAGAATTGAGGATCGCCGAATCCTACTTCTTGTTGTACATGACGGATTTCTTCCAATAAATATTCATCTTGTAGACCAACCTGAAAATAAACGATTCCATGAGAATAACGAAGACAAAGAAAAACATGAGGAAAATTCAGGCAATGCAATTGCACGCATTGTACAGTGCGTGAAACTTTGATTTCCTTCAACCCTTCAAAACCTTCACACCTAAAGACAAAACTATCTGGTTGTTGAAGATTCATCAAACCCATGCTACTACGATAACCATAGTGCATGTATTTGCTGAGACAAAAACGCCCGAAGCTCTACTGAGAACAGAATAGAGTGATCCAAAGCTGGACGATGTGGACATGGGGACCAAATCAGTGTTCAACTAAACGGGTGATAAAATTTATCCACAAATCAGCAACTTCTCAAGCAAATGTGCACATTATCAAATTCAGAATACTCTCCATCCATAGCTTCAATCATCATTAAGTTCATGTCGAACGATGTCGCTAAAAATCACGTTTGCTTTTCCTTTCGTCCAGGAAAAATCGGCAGTCATTGATACATTTTCACGCCTGGTTCACTGTAGCTTATGAATGAGCATAAGTTTCCCTCAGAAACAAACCTTAACAAACAATCAACGGCTCACCCTTGTCACTTAGAAATTGTGATCATCTTTTATCACAAGATCGATTTTCTGTTTGCCTTTTACACCGGTCCCCATCCTTTCTTGGATTTAAGATTTGGTCTTATCGATGTAGAAGCTTCACTTACTTTTAAAGAATACTTGTAAGCTTGTTCTGCTTCAATTTTGCGACCAGTTTTCAAGCAAAGTAAGCTGAGATAGCCCCAAACTTCCGGATCCTTGTTGTTCAAGATATTGGCTTCAGATAATGCATCTTCCGCTTCGGATAATTCACCCAGCTGAAATTAAAAGGAGCTTGGTCTATCAGGTATATCATTGATACCATGAATAACAACAATGTCGGGTGCATAATGTAACCTAAAAGATAAGATCTCCATGACAGAATATGTAGAGCCTTATAAATGAAAATCTCTATTTTTCTCATTTATTCGTCTGAGGAAAGAGCTCACACTTACTCGATAACAAGCTATTCCAACACCTAGCCATGAGACGCATGAAGGATTTCTCTTGCACGCCATCAAGAACGTCGTCTTTGCCTCTTGAAACTGCAATGCAAAGAATGGACGATCAAAATGTGTCATTTTGAGTTCAAAATGGGTGCTCATTATTCAAGACTGTAATTTTGAAAGAAAAATATATATATGTTGATATGGTTGCTTCATCAGGGAAAAAATATACGAAACTTTAATTTTGAGAGTATTTGGTAATTAAATTAAGAAATTCCCTACATCAAAGAAACGATTGATGATTTGCCATTTAGGAGTTAGAATAAAGGAGCACAAAACTGAGTCTTAATTAGAATTATTTTCGAAGTTCGAAAATAGTTTTCATCATTTGAACTACATTTTGATTTCAAAATTGTGAAAAATAAACAATATTGCGGCTTGCGCCTTATTTCATTGCAAACTCAAAAAGCCATCAACGACTAGTTTGGTGACAATCCCTTGAAAGGATGATGTTGACTTCACATGCCGTGAGGAAGATTGAATGCAAGACCTCTATCGAGCAGCGAAGTTCCATTTACACGTATAAAACACCATGAATACACTGTGTACACGGTGTTTTGTCGCTAAGTGCTCGCTTTTGTCTTCTCTGCTAGACATGCAGTTAATCTATGGAGGCTTTATAACCATGAATGTTATTTCATACGTTCATAATTTCTGATTTAACGTCTGGAAATCAATTACAAATATACAAATAGAAATCATAAATTTCACACTTAATATTGAATTTTCTTATACATTGCGTGAATTAGTTTGAAATTTATCCAAACGGATTTTATATGGAAGTGTGATGATGATAATGCAGTACGTATTGTGAAGACGCCTTGATTTGACAGAATCATGTTGAGCTAGGAAGAACCAGGTTTTGTTGGATATTCAAAATCTAATCTCCTTTTTATGCTTTTCGATCAGCACCTGCCGATCATCTTCAGGCACTTGCCTGACTCAACATAATAATGCTGTACAGCCAACTGAAAACTAGTTTGACTAGATGTCCAAATGCACTTAAGAATTGATTGCTGTCTACCACTTCCAGAACTATTAATATAAGGCTCCAGTTATATAGAGCGATTACTATTTCGAAAACTACAATTTTCATTTCTATGATTTCTATTGGAATTTCGAAATTGATGAGTTGATTTCAAAAATAACATAAGTCTCAACTATCTATAATCATAAACTGCAATGCACTTAGCACTGTTGATAACTGTTATCATTTTATTAGTGCACTGCTGTTTTTCAAAATTAAATCTCTTGATTGTTGACAACTCAACTGATTTCATGCTTCGTGACTTTCTTCATTGCGTAAAAAGTTTTTCTGTGAATCAGAAATATAGGTTGGCCCTCCTTATTCCACGAATAATCCCACATATCAAAATAGGCTGTGAGAATATCGAGGAAGCACGTAGGGCATTAATTTTTGAAGTAAATGAGAAATGACCTTTGCCGCGGACTTACCTTTCCTTCTTGTAGATAAATGGATGCCAAACGGAGAAAGATTGGATGAAGATCGCTCGGTTCGTTAATGAAGGACAAAGTTCGCTCATAACAGTCTTTGGCAGCGATCGTATCTCCGACCAGATACTTCAGGTGACCAAGAGTAGCCCATCCATCTGAATTTTGATGATCCATTTGCAAAGCTTCACTCAATGAAGTCTCGGCTTCCTCAAACAACTTCTGTTGAAGCTTCAGTTTGCCTAAAGTAATGTGATACTCAGCTGTGATGCCGTCAGCGAGTTGAATGAGTTCGTGGGCCAGAGATCTTTCAGCGAACTGAAAAGGAAGACATTCAATAGAAGTAGGAAACTTAATCATTCATGCAAGGCGATGATTAGAACGAATATTCTGAATCACATAGATGGATTGTTTCTGTCTGTGTCTCTTGTCTATCCCTTTCACTGCTGACAACCTACAGCGAACGGGCTAGAGAGCTGGTATTCATCAAAGTCCCATTGTATTCAGGTCGTTCTCACGTCATCGGCTAAAGTTTGCATTATATGTAGTGGAAAAGTTGCGTCGTCAAATCTTGTGTTGTCATTCAATACTTGATAGTTTGCTATTCTTTGACTAATATTTTCTTTATGATAAGTTCGTCATAAGGAAATATTGAACACCTCAGTCAAGTCCTCACTACATATTGTGCACGCTTGAAATGGCCATGCTCTGATTAGCCGGAATTCATTGAATTTACAATGGATTTCTTCACGCACACAAAAACGATACACTTAATAGCTGTCCTCTGAACTTTTAATAATTGGTGCTTTCGTTAACAAATTGAAACATTTTCAAATCACCAAGCTGTTAAAATGGCCATTACTGCATTTATAAATCATTTCTGTCTGTATATAATTGCTTACTTTCCTATCCTCTTACTTGAATTTATTAGTAGCAACTTTTGTAGTCTTGATTTGCACCGGTGATGGTTTTTTTATAATTCGTCGCATTGCGATTGCACAACATGATCCCATGATTCATCTGTACATGTGCATGCGTTTTGTTCCATGACTAACTATGCCATGCTGTCGCATGATTTCACAATAAACGTTGCACGCAGCAGTGCTAGTCGTTTTCCCTGCTGCTTTGGTATACACCAGCAACAAAAGTAAACATCATTCGATGATACAATGCTCATTATCCGCTCAAAGGACAAAAAAACTACTTGCAACAAAATTTGTCACAATAAAAACCTATGCCTCACCGATGACGCTCTCATCTCCAATAAGAATTCTGCAGCTCTCATAAAGATGCTCTGACGAGGGATCGGAGTTGGTTCACGCTTTGGAGTCTCTTCAGGCCCCTGTTCTTCCTCTAGATGAGGTGTCACGACGCGAGATGTCTTCCCTGAAATAAAAATGATGAGTGAAAGAGGTGCAACAGCTCTAGCCGAAGGAAGGAGCTTGAATTTAGCTAAGAGCGGTTAACTGTGACATGTGCTATCACATGGAGTACAGCAAAGCGAAATACCTATACCAATTGATTTATATCAGCGTCTAATTATGGAATTATTAAGTACAATGAAATAGATAGAGAAAATTTTTTCTTGAATTATTTATTAATTTTGAACGATAGGGTTGTTATTTTTTGTTAAGATAGATCTATCCACTTCATGAATCCGAGGTCAGGAATTGTGTTATGATCAGAAATCGATAATTACTCATCTTCAGCAACGAGAATAAACATTTTCAAATAGAACGAATCCTTGAACACATCATTGTAAGTTGAGTTAAATTCTTGTTATGTTGCCATTTTCTTGAACTTCATGTTTTGACGAATCGCAATTCAGACATTCAAAACTTGCCTTGATTCCATTATTCAACTAATCGATACCTATTTGTTAATTGATCTTGTAGCTTAACTGTCATCAAAAAATAAGCCATGAGTTGGAACCACAGAATTAGATTCATCTGCGAGCGCTTCGCTTTCCTAGAAAGGAAGAATTGTATGTAGCCTTAACATCGAAATGGCACATCACAGAATTAGACAATTTGCTCCTTCTCGAATGGATAATTCGTGTATTGCTTGCTATTGGAAATGGCAAACAATAAACTGTCAGCAGAGGACACCAGAGCCAATGAGAGATGCGTGCATGCTGAGATATCACTTTGCACACACCAAAACACACATCGTCTAGCTAACATTCGATTCAATGCATGCACTATACAGTGAGCAATGCCGAGGAGAAGATGTGAAATCATCAAGTGAACTAATTTTCGCACGCCTGCTACTTTTTTTAATAATGATCAGAAGGGCCAACATTATGGAGAAAACTTGTGCGCAATCATCTGAATTCTTCGAATTTGAAGGAATTCTGGCAATCGAAGCACTTTGCTGGAGCTCACATTAATCCGCAAGCGACGCACGACTTTTTTCCTATCTCCGTAAGGTATTAGAATTCCTTTTTGCCCACTTAATAGATTCCTCGATGTGCCGTCAATTTCGTATTAATCACACTTCTAGTAAACCGAAGCAGATAAACAAAATATTTAATTCTGTGGTTGGAATACTTTATTCTTTCAAAGTAATTTAAGTCTTTTGCTTAATAAATGAGAGTTGATGCTTCAAGTGAAATTTGCACAAACGTGTTTACATAGTCAATTGACACGAGTAATTAAATGCATAAAGCTTGGATTTCCACCTTTATCATACATGATACTCGCCTTTAAAACATTGAAAACATTCACATCATTTGAACACCTCAGAACATACAAAACGTAAAACCAAAATCATTCGAAAGCTGAATGTGGAAATACAATGGACATCAGAAAATAAAATTTCCAGGAAACAGCAACACAGAATTAACTTCAAGCCAAAAAAACGCTGAAACACAATCCAAGGATAAATCATTTTCGTTATCATCAAGTGCTCGCCTTGCGTCAGTTGCACCCAACAGTGCCAACAATTCCTGGATCACAAGTATCTAATATTTCCAATAGTTCGAAGTTAAAATGAAAAAAGAACTTGCGAATTGAATTTATACATGAATAAATCTATTGACGTTGCCACTGATTCAAGTTTCACGTGCCCTACGGCAATCCTATCGACATGTTGCTATCAAATTATTTATTTTTAAACATAGAAGTCCGACATGTATAATTTTAAGGACTATGCTCATTGAAAACAATACTACGTCGTGGGCATGCGCTGTCATGACAACAGATCCTAAATGATAGCAACAATAGCTAGGTGCCGGAGTCACTCTTCTTACTCTTCCCCTGATCTCATTCTCCGGGCGGAAAGTGTATAATGCAGGTTAGAATTTCCGGGAGAAAAACAGTTGACATTTTTGGAAGTTAAAGCTTTGTTTCCGTGTTATTCACTTTCGCTCTCTTTATCATAAAATGTTGTCTAACAATTCAAACTGAAGATTGTGGTTCTGCGAAGATTTTGACTGATTTAAAGATTTTAACTATGGATTCTAGAAGAATCTATTTGCCTCTGAAATTGAGTAACAGCGGCTTTCTGATATGTTTTTACTGGTCAGAAATTTATAAGGAATTGATAGGGGGAAGAGAATCATAACACCGGGACTTTGTCAGTGTGAAGTAGACCTACTTTGTAGAAACTATTATCGACTATCCTTATAATTCCATAAAATAGCGCACTAGACATTGCCATAAGCACGTGTGTGAAGTTAGCGGAAACCTTTTTGTCTTTAAACTTGAATGTCTCATGAACGACAGCGAATTTGTGAAATCTGAGCCCAGAGTCGTGATCAGGAGGCTGAAATTGATACAATAGAAGCTGCCTCGAACAGAATCATGCTACAATAAAAATTGCTCTGCTGGGTGGTTCTGCCAACTTCACACATGTACCATGCATGTTCTGCAGCTGACTAGACTGGAGATTGACTTAAGCTCTTGAAACCGACAAGGAACAAAGTTGGGGCATAAATAACCAATCAAAAGCTGAAAATTGCGCATGATGATTATAACCCAATTATGCAGTGGTTGACAAGTATCGAAGTGAAAACGCGTGCCGCGTGTTACTACCATAGATATACTATTAAAATTTATATAGTAGTTTCTAGATTGCTTACTTTATGATACCTTATGGTACTATAAAAAAAGTACTTTATGGTATATTTATGGAAAGAAGTGGTACCACCTACAGTCCATGATGATATCAAAATAAGAGGGCAAAACGCGTCGATCGTTGCACAAAGCTTCATATAATACAAAAAAGGCAGGAAACATTTCTGCGATTACATCACATTCTGATGAGTCAAATGTCATTTGAGTAAAGTCACTCGCCACTGAAAAGTATGGTTTTATTACATTTCATCCTTTTTGAAGACGTTCCCCTTAAAACGATTCTCTGGTGGTGCAATCTGGCAGCTGTGTGCAGCCTTACTTATTCTGAGGAAATACTTTGTTATTTCTCTTATAAAATGGGTAACATGATCATCAAAAAGAGAAATGTCGAAATCAAGAGCATGATCACATAGCTGTGGAAAGATATACTCTATCTTTGATTGCAAATGACTTAGGACAGCTGCTTGGATGCGGATATCTAGAAACCGTGTTGGTGGCAAAGTTTCCATCAGTTTGGGACTGGGCATTATGAATCTAAAAGCCTTCTCTGTTGCCTTGATGACTTCAACGATTCCTTTGGAAGGAATGATTAAGCCACCATTGTTCCTGCATCGTAAAAATTTTAATGATTCTCGATCTGGATAAGTTCGACTATCAGCTAGAAGTGCGTTGTGACATTTTTTGCAATCAACTTTCAAGTGGCGGACTACATACCCAGCTGTATAAACTAAACAGTTCATTCTCCAGTCAGGATCAGATAGTTCTTCACTTCTTTCAAGATTTCTTACAGCCAATAAAAAGTCTGGGTCATTTACAAAGGAATCATCGCTTCTTGACTTCAAATCAACAGGGCATCGAGAACAAGGCTCTAACTGCAACGTTTCAGTGCCGTCTAAATTAATCGAATTCGAGTTTCTGGAATACGGAATATTGTTTTTGATAATAAGTGCTCTCAAACTAGCTCTGAACTGTTCTGTGTTGGGGTTGTTATTCCAACCCCCTCTTCTACGAATAAGACTGAAAAATACTTCCAGACGGTCTTGTGACAGTTTAAAAGCGTTAGTAAAGTTAGTTAGTTCTTGCGTTAGTAACAAATCGTAAGATAAATTCAAAACTGATGTGGCTGTAATTATTAACCCTAATGGACCCTGAGATTTCCGCCCATCCACTAAGGGTTTCATAGTTTTTTGTTCGTGCAAATTTTTCAGATAATTGCAAGCTTTGTTTAGGAATGGTTCCCAAAACTGACGATTTGAAATTGAAAGTGGAGCTTTATACCCTTTCGCAAGAGGATTTTTTGAGTTGAGTAGATCAAACAATCTATCTATGATTCTTATGAATCGAACAGTGCCTTCGGAGCCGGCGAATTGCGGCAAATGCATTTCATCTCTGAGAAACTCAATTGCAGTAGCTACGGATGCTGAAAGGGTTTGCGCTGCTAAACTGACTTTCATTTTCACGTTTTGATAAGTTATATGACGACCACTAATTTTGTTAGCCAAGTATAAACTTTCTTCGGACTGAATTTTGTGCAATTCCACAATGTACTTCCATTCAATAGTTTCAAAATCATTATTTTCAGTTTTGTACAACAAGATTTTCCGCTCGGCGATCAGATTGCGCATGAGTTTCAGCATGTGCGCAGCATCAAAAACGAAGTGAATGACCCTTTCTGGATAAAGAGGATGGGGAAAAAAAGTTTGGAGTTCATCCAGTGACAAATTGCATCCTAAAAGTATCGCAGAACGGACATTTGCAGAAAGAACATCAGCCACAACTGCACGAACGTCAACACCTGAATTAGCTACTCTACAAATAGACGACTTTATCAAATTTGCCTGTTGTTCTGCACTAATATGGTTTGTGAAAAAATATCCGATTGGAGCCTTCCACCGACCCTTCAGACCAACTAGCATAATGACAAGTGCCTGGACGTCGGACTTGTCGTCGGTTCGTACAATTATATGCGGAACAGCTGACAACCATTCTGGGCGCTTAGTGCAGTTGATGTGATGAATGTGAATTATGATAACCGAACTATCGACTGGGAACCTTAAACTACATTGTTTAGGGCTACTGTATTATCTTGCTCGTGCTGCCGGTAACGCTGAGTCATTCATTCTTGCCCTCTTATTCGCCGCACTGATCATTTGCGCGCATGAACGCAATATCGTTGTCTCAATGCAGATAAGTGAGCGATCTAGACTCTATTGTAATATATCTATGGTTACTACTATGTATAGTATGAAGCTGCATTTCCACTTGAGATTGGATTGCTATAGATTCCTATGATTGACTTAGATTGGCACCTAGCAGATCAGCTGAAATTTCCATCAATTACCATGGAAAGTTGAATTTCTATGTTTGCAAAATTTTAAAAACATGGTCATAGATTGTAGTCAACGAGAACACAGGCATGTACAAATCATAAACAGTCGATTCTCACCTTTCAAATAATGTCGAATTTCTACTATCGACTATAAATACGAACAGCACAGCTACAACCACTCAAAATGACCAGCAGCACCCGAATGCATGGCTAACATACATAGCTTGATTTCACAACTGACGCATGTCGCAAAAGAATAACAAAAATGATATCAAGCTCCGTATACAAATGCATCAGTCGTAAACACTCGATTTTTGACTGATACTTGAATCAAATTTTATGCTAACAAATGAATTAAAACAAGCATCTTAATATTATTGCGAATATAGTCAAACCTCTGAGCTGATAAAGCTGCTGCTATAAATCTGATACAGACATCAGCTGCAAAGCATCAAAAGACTTACATTTCTTTTCTTTTTGAGTGGATTGACTCGACGACCTTGTCGCTAAATCGTGAATAAAAGTAGTGTTGAAATTCTCAAAATATTAATTTTTACTTCAACATTGAAAGCAAACTTACAATGGGTCCGCTCTGTATTGTTAACACAACGAACCAAGTTGGCGCGTGGATAGTTAACCTGCACCACCATAATAAGATTGATTGATTAATTCAATGTTAATATTGAACATTAAGCATCATGATTACAATTACTTAAATACATGAAGTCAATAAACCTTATTCATATCAATGATCAAAGTTTTACATTATTATTGACATTTCACATCAAAGGATGGTTTATGGAATAAGTATAGGTAAATGGATGTTTAAGTGGTATTATGCGAGCTCGCAGTGCACGAAAGCGATTATTTGAAACTCACTGGAACCATGATGATGTCCTGGAAAATTGAAATTGAAACATTTTCATATCAAATACTTTAGAAAGATGTTACAAATGACAGGCTGTTAAAAGTTGCACTTATGTCAATTTTGAAAGAGTAAACAGCGATGTACTTCCAATCATTCATGTTCACAGATAAGAAAACAGCTCATTGAATCATTATATAATCTTTATCGTCTCCAGCATTAAACTTAAATGTTCCATCAGCAAAATTTGGGCATAGTCAACAAAACTACTCGATGCTATGTAAGCAAAATGAAGATACATTCTTCAGACACATAATTTAGCAGACATTTATCTCAACACCAAACACTTGCTAACATCGCAGTTGGCTATCGGATTGATTCTGATCTTCTCGAATTATAATCAAGAGTTCATTTCTGTTTATTCTTGCCAGCATAGATATCCTTAAATTTGGCACTTCTTGATGCACCGACAGTGACTTCAACTGTCGTGATTGCGAGACATCGTCGATCTGCTCGTCTGATGGTTCCATTCAAACTTTAAAGGTTGGATGATGGACAAGTAGGAAATGTGGTCCATGTATCAATCCTCGTCAAACTTAGAATTACCAAAGATGATTTGAAAAATTGTCTTCATTAAAATTAATTTCTCGGTGCAATTTTCTTTCCAAATTGATATACATGTATGCTAATGCATGCTCAATACAAAACATTCTTCTCACGCGCAGAAATATCAGCATTCCATCTCATATGTATGAAAGGAGGTTTCAGCTAATTATTGATTTAGTCAGGTTTCACAGGAAAAGCAGCTCTCAGAAGGCGCTGAGGTCGAAGTTGGCAGCAGATTAACAATTAGTCAATCTACTTCATTTTCCGCAGTGTTCGACATCGGCCGACCACGGCCTCCATGGATTTCCCTAGTGTAAGACACCTTCCCATGCGCCCGACCTTCTTGTCCGTGCCCAGAACCGTCAGGCCTTTCGCGATCTGGTTGCCTCGGTGACTTGAGCTGGTCAAACGCATCCTAGTACAAGTACAAGTTCGATATTGTGTTGTACCTATCGCTTTTGCTTTCATGGATGGCATTCTGCACAGCTTCAATATGTGATGCTCAAAGATGAAATTAGCTTTATGAGGTAGTTCCACATTTGTCAGTTTGCTTGTCAATGATTTTTGTGATCATACATTTTCAACGAAGTCAAACTATCAATGTAACTACATTTGATTACTGTTTAGTTAACTTGCTTGTCAGATAACGCTCCTTCACTATTTATATTGCAATATGTAGGTTAGCTTACAAGAATCCATGATAATATTCAGGTAAAAATCAGATGCCGATTGCTACAAGACTCAAAGTCACGCATATTTGCATTTCATTGGGGCGATTATGAAAATCCCCAATCAGCAATACGGGGATTATATCATTATACACTGTACATGTACTATTGGGTTCAGTCATAATAATGGAAATATGTTAACGAAGAAGTTTTACATGGAAACAAGTTCTTTCAAGTGACACAACAAGTTCAGGTTCGAGTATCACGTGTGTTAGAGCACGAAAACAGTTATCAATTCCACATTCAGAAGTGCAGCATGAAAAAATATCCACTCTTTGTTTCACAACAATACTAAACATGACATTGATGAATAATTACCGGGAGGAATAATTCGCTTTCAGGAATCCGAAAGCTCTCCTTAAATATAGACCAAGTGATGCAAGCAGCTGGGGGAGGTTGCAACGATATCCCACCAGTAAATCAAAAATTAAGCATTTTCAAGAACAGGCCACAGATATTCTCCTGGATAAAGTATGTAAATGACAGACGAGTATCTGAATTATTCGATCATAGACTTATCGTTTCCAAATGTGATAAAGGTTTCATATTTCACCTTGATTAATAATATAATAATTATATTATTATTATATTATACTTAATATCATTTTGAAATTCAAACCTTCGATTACGATCATTTCCGTAGTTTAATTTTCTATTAATGCAGGAAGCCCCAAACCAAGATCATTTTGTAAAATGCATGCGGCGTCTCATGGGGCCATCGTCAGGCTATGGATAGAATGTGACATAATATGCACAGAATGCTATGCATAGAATGTGACACATTGCATCTTGCCCAATGCATTTTACGAACATATCTTCCCTTGGCCTTCCTGCATTAATGGAACATTAGTTTGACAGCTGGTAAAATGAAAAATGTTCATTGTAAAGAAGAAGTATGATCTAGGGACAATTCAAAGATGAGATTTAATCAGTGATTGATTTTAAAAGTCGATTAAGCACCTAAATTGTATATGTTTTTCTAACTTATTATCATGATAAAATTACTTTCTTCTGTTGAAGCTATTTTTGATCAAATTATTTGTCCGCTAGCGTGGATTTTGCAACACTACAAAGTATTAAACCAAGCACATGTCTAAAATTTAGAGAAGAGAAGATTTTGATATCACTCTATTGAATAAAGAACCAAGAATGATTAATTTCTGTAAACTGGGACGACATCATGGTCCATTCCAAACGTGAAATCTGTCTTTTCATGACACATAACCCGTGAAAAGTGTTTATTAAGCGGAATGTCCTTATTTTGGATCTTGACCGCTCTGTTACTAATTTTGTTTCCAATGATTTGCTCATGACTCAATGCATTTATTTTAGTCTTTTTCATTTAATACTATTTTTCTTTGCTTGGCTTTACAGTTGTATTGCGCACATATTATAATTTCGCTTCTTGAATATGCTTCATGAATTTGAACTTGAAATATGCAAGTGGAGAGTCAAGATTCATTTTACAGGTGTTTGTAATTCTGATCAAGTTGTGGTAAACTTGAGGTGGCACTCGCAGGTTTCAACAAGATGCTAATATAAAGATTTTCTAATAAATCCAAAAATTCAAATCCCGCAGTATAACTTCAACTAGCTAGCTTTCGTTGCAGACGACATTTTGCAACATTTGAAAGTTGTTAGAACATCACATCTCCGTCAGGTAAGCAGACCATTTCAGTTTCTTTGGCATCAATAATCATAAGCATGTCATCATAATTTTTTTACACTCTTATTAACAGTATATCAGAATTTGAGCTTCGAAGATTATCTTTATTTTGCATCCATATAGGTGCAAAATATTGATAATCGTCGAAGCACAAACTCTGATATAATTTCACCGACCTGCAAACCTTCTATTTTAGATGTTATCAACAGCTTTATCAAAAAGATTTTCATGATTACCGTCATTGCAATCTAATGACTAGAACAGCGAGTGATATTGAAATGGCCCGATATATCGCTAGTGAAAGTATATTATTTCCGCCAATTCGCAATCAAGCATATGCGACTAATTTCGATCTCTCTACGTACGGTGAATCGGATTGCAATATAAATAGTACTCTATAGACTACAATAGCAACAATAGTAATCTGACTACGATATTATCGCCTTTATTTGTAGCGTCATTTCAAAGCGAATTCTAACATTAATAAGCCAATAAATTGTTAATACAACAATCAACAACGTCAAAAAGCAATAGAAAACACGTTAACATTTATTAGATAACACACAGGTAAATGTCGAATTGTTTTCATGAACAACATTACGAAGCGCTAAGTAGCCGAACATCGAGCACATCAGAAGTTGAACACAGACGAAGTCCACTACAAGGGAGGTTACCTTTCGATTGAACTGATCGACGAGCAGAGCGAGCCTTTCCTTTGTCGCTGGTGCTTACAATCGACTCCGCGCGACTACGCGGTGCGGGCAGATGGGTTGGCGTCGTTGTCGCTGCGGGTGCTAAATATAAGGGGAAGATGCAGGCGCGACGGGCGTTGGACAGGACAACTACTACAGGAGGATAAGTCATGCAGAGGGTAGGGGAAATGGTCAGCTCCGCTCGGCGCAGGAAATGTGTATCAACACTAAGCGCGGCGCGATGGGAAACGACATTCACGCACATGACTACTGAGAAGATACCTGACGGTCTAATAATGCGGGGAGGGCTCACAGTCTACGGTTGCGATGTTGTAAGTATAATATTAAATGTTGCAAATACCTTCAAAGAGTGTTTTAAACTAAATTTCAGTAAGAATTGTTATTTTCTTATTGTATGTATGATTGTGCATCTGAAAAAATATTAAAACAATTTTTTGTTCTCTCATTTCTTTGACCCGATAACTCATTTCTTTTTGATCGAAATCTCGAAGAGTAAATTTCTTGCAGTCTCAAGATTCCTTATTCCTGGTCCCCCATGTTTGATAATATAATTGAGTTAAACGATTTAATTGAAACCATTTTCACTGCATACTGCGATTGCGCAGGGTTAGCCGTTCTCAAAGCGACATTATTCGTACAGGCCAAATGATGCATAGAAAGATGCATAGTTCCTGGAATGAAGCACAATGCGTAAGCGGATAATGCCTAATGAGATTATCAATACCTACATGTAGATATTAGCGGCAATTACATGAATTTCGCAATGATCGAGACAGAATTATATTTGCCAAATTCTATCCTTTCGTGTTCTTATTTCGAATTAGCAAGATGTTGCAATTCATTTCAAGCAACATGTTAGTATTATCTAACGGGTTTAAGTCAAACTACTTTATCTCTATGTTTATCTTTTTTTCCAAATACGTGTCAGGATGAGACTGTGAGGGACATTCTTTAAGCTAGACACATGATAAGAATTTGAACTTTCAAACAGAAATTTCAAAGAAAAATTCTCGATGCATTTAAAACAAAATTTCTGATTCTAGATGCATACTTCTCATTGAAAGTATTCACTAAACCCCGTTGGGGTTTCATGGTATTCAGATAATGCTTCTATCATCGTAAATGACAAGAACTCTTAAGATATTATGAAATGGAGTCACAGAATCTGTTCTCATTGTGATTAAAAACATCAAGTCAACTATCAACAGCTCAATACTATACTTAACAACTGCCACTGTGATCTAAATTAGCGTTTGAAGACATTTTTAAAAACAGGATTTCACAAACCTGTGTACTCGTGTTAAAATGTTCGAAAGGAAGCCGTGTGAAACAATGAACTAAAACAGCTTGAAAAAAGAAGGCTTTAAAAGTACAGGAAGCTTTAAAATGTTTTAACTATTGCCTATTTTCACAATTGATGTCAAAAACCTTCTCTTATTATGAAAATAGAGCATCAATTGTTGTATTTGCATAATTATTGGTAATTGTTTTACGTAAATGTGTACTATATGTCTTACATCGCACATAATTACTTCAAAACTATCATGCTTTTGACTCTAAATTAATTACTGAAATTTTGCATGAACAGACAAAGACAATAAAAACTTTACAGAGCATTGTACAGATAAAGTTAATCTGTTTGATAAAAAAACACTAATAATGCAACTCTAGTGAACACTCTCATCAGGCACAACAGGAGCCAACCACGATGGTGGGTCCTATACGAAGCGAAGCTCATCAAATCAAAGCCAATATCGGTAAGAAATTATCAGTCACTGTTACAATGATATTCTGATCACCAGTCCGTCCAATCCATGCATACAAGGATATTTTCACAAGCAGCACCGCAGGGGAATATCGCGCCGCGCCCGGTGAAATACATAACAAAAGCTGTATAGAAGATTAAGTGTTTTCGGGTAACAGGACATTTTCAAATAAAGATATTAGAAAATATCATTAAAGTGACACTGAAGAACTGCCTTCGTAGTTGTAAAGGGAGGTGATACCCCAAGGCGTCGTGCTCAGATGGTTAGAGCACAGGTCTAGTTAACCTTGGTCGTAGGTTCGAATCCTACCAGCCGCACATCTTTTGCATGGCAATTTGATCTATCGTTTATCTAATTTCATTGTTGTTAATTGCATTCACGACATGGTTTAAGATGCTTTGGTGGACAATGGATCCCCGCTACTTGCCTTAATGTCGGCGGTCACAATTGTGACGTGTTATTTATTCATTGATTATTATTGCCTTGACAACTGATGTGTGGTGGTGAGGGTTTGATCCAGCCAACTGACAGAGTCGCGTAAGTGGCTCGTAGCTCAGATGGTTAGAGCACAGGTCTAGTTAACCTTGGTCGTAGGTTCGAATCCTACCAGCCGCACATCTTTTGCATGGCAATTTGATCTATCGTTTATCTAATTTCATTGTTGTTAATTGCATTCACGACATGGTTTAAGATGCTTTGGTGGACAATGGATCCCCGCTACTTGCCTTAATGTCGGCGGTCACAATTGTGACGTGTTATTTATTCATTGATTATTATTGCCTTGACAACTGATGTGTGGTGGTGAGGGTTTGATCCAGCCAACTGACAGAGTCGCGTAAGTGGCTCGTAGCTCAGATGGTTAGAGCACAGGTCTAGTTAACCTTGGTCGTAGGTTCGAATCCTACCAGCCGCACATCTTTTGCATGGCAATTTGATCTATCGTTTATCTAATTTCATTGTTGTTAATTGCATTCACGACATGGTTTAAGATGCTTTGGTGGACAATGGATCCCCGCTACTTGCCTTAATGTCGGCGGTCACAATTGTGACGTGTTATTTATTCATTGATTATTATTGCCTTGACAACTGATGTGTGGTGGTGAGGGTTTGATCCAGCCAACTGACAGAGTCGCGTAAGTGGCTCGTAGCTCAGATGGTTAGAGCACAGGTCTAGTTAACCTTGGTCGTAGGTTCGAATCCTACCAGCCGCACATCTTTTGCATGGCAATTTGATCTATCGTTTATCTAATTTCATTGTTGTTAATTGCATTCACGACATGGTTTAAGATGCTTTGGTGGACAATGGATCCCCGCTACTTGCCTTAATGTCGGCGGTCACAATTGTGACGTGTTATTTATTCATTGATTATTATTGCCTTGACAACTGATGTGTGGTGGTGAGGGTTTGATCCAGCCAACTGACAGAGTCGCGTAAGTGGCTCGTAGCTCAGATGGTTAGAGCACAGGTCTAGTTAACCTTGGTCGTAGGTTCGAATCCTACCAGCCGCACATCTTTTGCATGGCAATTTGATCTATCGTTTATCTAATTTCATTGTTGTTAATTGCATTCACGACATGGTTTAAGATGCTTTGGTGGACAATGGATCCCCGCTACTTGCCTTAATGTCGGCGGTCACAATTGTGACGTGTTATTTATTCATTGATTATTATTGCCTTGACAACTGATGTGTGGTGGTGAGGGTTTGATCCAGCCAACTGACAGAGTCGCGTAAGTGGCTCGTAGCTCAGATGGTTAGAGCACAGGTCTAGTTAACCTTGGTCGTAGGTTCGAATCCTACCAGCCGCACATCTTTTGCATGGCAATTTGATCTATCGTTTATCTAATTTCATTGTTGTTAATTGCATTCACGACATGGTTTAAGATGCTTTGGTGGACAATGGATCCCCGCTACTTGCCTTAATGTCGGCGGTCACAATTGTGACGTGTTATTTATTCATTGATTATTATTGCCTTGACAACTGATGTGTGGTGGTGAGGGTTTGATCCAGCCAACTGACAGAGTCGCGTAAGTGGCTCGTAGCTCAGATGGTTAGAGCACAGGTCTAGTTAACCTTGGTCGTAGGTTCGAATCCTACCAGCCGCACATCTTTTGCATGGCAATTTGATCTATCGTTTATCTAATTTCATTGTTGTTAATTGCATTCACGACATGGTTTAAGATGCTTTGGTGGACAATGGATCCCCGCTACTTGCCTTAATGTCGGCGGTCACAATTGTGACGTGTTATTTATTCATTGATTATTATTGCCTTGACAACTGATGTGTGGTGGTGAGGGTTTGATCCAGCCAACTGACAGAGTCGCGTAAGTGGCTCGTAGCTCAGATGGTTAGAGCACAGGTCTAGTTAAACCTTGGTCGTAGGTTCGAATCCTACCAGCCGCACATCTTTTGCATGGCAATTTGATCTATCGTTTATCTAATTTCATTGTTGTTAATTGCATTCACGACATGGTTTAAGATGCTTTGGTGGACAATGGATCCCCGCTACTTGCCTTAATGTCGGCGGTCACAATTGTGACGTGTTATTTATTCATTGATTATTATTGCCTTGACAACTGATGTGTGGTGGTGAGGGTTTGATCCAGCCAACTGACAGAGTCGCGTAAGTGGCTCGTAGCTCAGATGGTTAGAGCACAGGTCTAGTTAACCTTGGTCGTAGGTTCGAATCCTACCAGCCGCACATCTTTTGCATGGCAATTTGATCTATCGTTTATCTAATTTCATTGTTGTTAATTGCATTCACGACATGGTTTAAGATGCTTTGGTGGACAATGGATCCCCGCTACTTGCCTTAATGTCGGCGGTCACAATTGTGACGTGTTATTTATTCATTGATTATTATTGCCTTGACAACTGATGTGTGGTGGTGAGGGTTTGATCCAGCCAACTGACAGAGTCGCGTAAGTGGCTCGTAGCTCAGATGGTTAGAGCACAGGTCTAGTTAACCTTGGTCGTAGGTTCGAATCCTACCAGCCGCACATCTTTTGCATGGCAATTTGATCTATCGTTTATCTAATTTCATTGTTGTTAATTGCATTCACGACATGGTTTAAGATGCTTTGGTGGACAATGGATCCCCGCTACTTGCCTTAATGTCGGCGGTCACAATTGTGACGTGTTATTTATTCATTGATTATTATTGCCTTGACAACTGATGTGTGGTGGTGAGGGTTTGATCCAGCCAACTGACAGAGTCGCGTAAGTGGCTCGTAGCTCAGATGGTTAGAGCACAGGTCTAGTTAACCTTGGTCGTAGGTTCGAATCCTACCAGCCGCACATCTTTTGCATGGCAATTTGATCTATCGTTTATCTAATTTCATTGTTGTTAATTGCATTCACGACATGGTTTAAGATGCTTTGGTGGACAATGGATCCCCGCTACTTGCCTTAATGTCGGCGGTCACAATTGTGACGTGTTATTTATTCATTGATTATTATTGCCTTGACAACTGATGTGTGGTGGTGAGGGTTTGATCCAGCCAACTGACAGAGTCGCGTAAGTGGCTCGTAGCTCAGATGGTTAGAGCACAGGTCTAGTTAACCTTGGTCGTAGGTTCGAATCCTACCAGCCGCACATCTTTTGCATGGCAATTTGATCTATCGTTTATCTAATTTCATTGTTGTTAATTGCATTCACGACATGGTTTAAGATGCTTTGGTGGACAATGGATCCCCGCTACTTGCCTTAATGTCGGCGGTCACAATTGTGACGTGTTATTTATTCATTGATTATTATTGCCTTGACAACTGATGTGTGGTGGTGAGGGTTTGATCCAGCCAACTGACAGAGTCGCGTAAGTGGCTCGTAGCTCAGATGGTTAGAGCACAGGTCTAGTTAACCTTGGTCGTAGGTTCGAATCCTACCAGCCGCACATCTTTTGCATGGCAATTTGATCTATCGTTTATCTAATTTCATTGTTGTTAATTGCATTCACGACATGGTTTAAGATGCTTTGGTGGACAATGGATCCCCGCTACTTGCCTTAATGTCGGCGGTCACAATTGTGACGTGTTATTTATTCATTGATTATTATTGCCTTGACAACTGATGTGTGGTGGTGAGGGTTTGATCCAGCCAACTGACAGAGTCGCGTAAGTGGCTCGTAGCTCAGATGGTTAGAGCACAGGTCTAGTTAACCTTGGTCGTAGGTTCGAATCCTACCAGCCGCACATCTTTTGCATGGCAATTTGATCTATCGTTTATCTAATTTCATTGTTGTTAATTGCATTCACGACATGGTTTAAGATGCTTTGGTGGACAATGGATCCCCGCTACTTGCCTTAATGTCGGCGGTCACAATTGTGACGTGTTATTTATTCATTGATTATTATTGCCTTGACAACTGATGTGTGGTGGTGAGGGTTTGATCCAGCCAACTGACAGAGTCGCGTAAGTGGCTCGTAGCTCAGATGGTTAGAGCACAGGTCTAGTTAACCTTGGTCGTAGGTTCGAATCCTACCAGCCGCACATCTTTTGCATGGCAATTTGATCTATCGTTTATCTAATTTCATTGTTGTTAATTGCATTCACGACATGGTTTAAGATGCTTTGGTGGACAATGGATCCCCGCTACTTGCCTTAATGTCGGCGGTCACAATTGTGACGTGTTATTTATTCATTGATTATTATTGCCTTGACAACTGATGTGTGGTGGTGAGGGTTTGATCCAGCCAACTGACAGAGTCGCGTAAGTGGCTCGTAGCTCAGATGGTTAGAGCACAGGTCTAGTTAACCTTGGTCGTAGGTTCGAATCCTACCAGCCGCACATCTTTTGCATGGCAATTTGATCTATCGTTTATCTAATTTCATTGTTGTTAATTGCATTCACGACATGGTTTAAGATGCTTTGGTGGACAATGGATCCCCGCTACTTGCCTTAATGTCGGCGGTCACAATTGTGACGTGTTATTTATTCATTGATTATTATTGCCTTGACAACTGATGTGTGGTGGTGAGGGTTTGATCCAGCCAACTGACAGAGTCGCGTAAGTGGCTCGTAGCTCAGATGGTTAGAGCACAGGTCTAGTTAACCTTGGTCGTAGGTTCGAATCCTACCAGCCGCACATCTTTTGCATGGCAATTTGATCTATCGTTTATCTAATTTCATTGTTGTTAATTGCATTCACGACATGGTTTAAGATGCTTTGGTGGACAATGGATCCCCGCTACTTGCCTTAATGTCGGCGGTCACAATTGTGACGTGTTATTTATTCATTGATTATTATTGCCTTGACAACTGATGTGTGGTGGTGAGGGTTTGATCCAGCCAACTGACAGAGTCGCGTAAGTGGCTCGTAGCTCAGATGGTTAGAGCACAGGTCTAGTTAACCTTGGTCGTAGGTTCGAATCCTACCAGCCGCACATCTTTTGCATGGCAATTTGATCTATCGTTTATCTAATTTCATTGTTGTTAATTGCATTCACGACATGGTTTAAGATGCTTTGGTGGACAATGGATCCCCGCTACTTGCCTTAATGTCGGCGGTCACAATTGTGACGTGTTATTTATTCATTGATTATTATTGCCTTGACAACTGATGTGTGGTGGTGAGGGTTTGATCCAGCCAACTGACAGAGTCGCGTAAGTGGCTCGTAGCTCAGATGGTTAGAGCACAGGTCTAGTTAACCTTGGTCGTAGGTTCGAATCCTACCAGCCGCACATCTTTTGCATGGCAATTTGATCTATCGTTTATCTAATTTCATTGTTGTTAATTGCATTCACGACATGGTTTAAGATGCTTTGGTGGACAATGGATCCCCGCTACTTGCCTTAATGTCGGCGGTCACAATTGTGACGTGTTATTTATTCATTGATTATTATTGCCTTGACAACTGATGTGTGGTGGTGAGGGTTTGATCCAGCCAACTGACAGAGTCGCGTAAGTGGCTCGTAGCTCAGATGGTTAGAGCACAGGTCTAGTTAACCTTGGTCGTAGGTTCGAATCCTACCAGCCGCACATCTTTTGCATGGCAATTTGATCTATCGTTTATCTAATTTCATTGTTGTTAATTGCATTCACGACATGGTTTAAGATGCTTTGGTGGACAATGGATCCCCGCTACTTGCCTTAATGTCGGCGGTCACAATTGTGACGTGTTATTTATTCATTGATTATTATTGCCTTGACAACTGATGTGTGGTGGTGAGGGTTTGATCCAGCCAACTGACAGAGTCGCGTAAGTGGCTCGTAGCTCAGATGGTTAGAGCACAGGTCTAGTTAACCTTGGTCGTAGGTTCGAATCCTACCAGCCGCACATCTTTTGCATGGCAATTTGATCTATCGTTTATCTAATTTCATTGTTGTTAATTGCATTCACGACATGGTTTAAGATGCTTTGGTGGACAATGGATCCCCGCTACTTGCCTTAATGTCGGCGGTCACAATTGTGACGTGTTATTTATTCATTGATTATTATTGCCTTGACAACTGATGTGTGGTGGTGAGGGTTTGATCCAGCCAACTGACAGAGTCGCGTAAGTGGCTCGTAGCTCAGATGGTTAGAGCACAGGTCTAGTTAACCTTGGTCGTAGGTTCGAATCCTACCAGCCGCACATCTTTTGCATGGCAATTTGATCTATCGTTTATCTAATTTCATTGTTGTTAATTGCATTCACGACATGGTTTAAGATGCTTTGGTGGACAATGGATCCCCGCTACTTGCCTTAATGTCGGCGGTCACAATTGTGACGTGTTATTTATTCATTGATTATTATTGCCTTGACAACTGATGTGTGGTGGTGAGGGTTTGATCCAGCCAACTGACAGAGTCGCGTAAGTGGCTCGTAGCTCAGATGGTTAGAGCACAGGTCTAGTTAACCTTGGTCGTAGGTTCGAATCCTACCAGCCGCACATCTTTTGCATGGCAATTTGATCTATCGTTTATCTAATTTCATTGTTGTTAATTGCATTCACGACATGGTTTAAGATGCTTTGGTGGACAATGGATCCCCGCTACTTGCCTTAATGTCGGCGGTCACAATTGTGACGTGTTATTTATTCATTGATTATTATTGCCTTGACAACTGATGTGTGGTGGTGAGGGTTTGATCCAGCCAACTGACAGAGTCGCGTAAGTGGCTCGTAGCTCAGATGGTTAGAGCACAGGTCTAGTTAACCTTGGTCGTAGGTTCGAATCCTACCAGCCGCACATCTTTTGCATGGCAATTTGATCTATCGTTTATCTAATTTCATTGTTGTTAATTGCATTCACGACATGGTTTAAGATGCTTTGGTGGACAATGGATCCCCGCTACTTGCCTTAATGTCGGCGGTCACAATTGTGACGTGTTATTTATTCATTGATTATTATTGCCTTGACAACTGATGTGTGGTGGTGAGGGTTTGATCCAGCCAACTGACAGAGTCGCGTAAGTGGCTCGTAGCTCAGATGGTTAGAGCACAGGTCTAGTTAACCTTGGTCGTAGGTTCGAATCCTACCAGCCGCACATCTTTTGCATGGCAATTTGATCTATCGTTTATCTAATTTCATTGTTGTTAATTGCATTCACGACATGGTTTAAGATGCTTTGGTGGACAATGGATCCCCGCTACTTGCCTTAATGTCGGCGGTCACAATTGTGACGTGTTATTTATTCATTGATTATTATTGCCTTGACAACTGATGTGTGGTGGTGAGGGTTTGATCCAGCCAACTGACAGAGTCGCGTAAGTGGCTCGTAGCTCAGATGGTTAGAGCACAGGTCTAGTTAACCTTGGTCGTAGGTTCGAATCCTACCAGCCGCACATCTTTTGCATGGCAATTTGATCTATCGTTTATCTAATTTCATTGTTGTTAATTGCATTCACGACATGGTTTAAGATGCTTTGGTGGACAATGGATCCCCGCTACTTGCCTTAATGTCGGCGGTCACAATTGTGACGTGTTATTTATTCATTGATTATTATTGCCTTGACAACTGATGTGTGGTGGTGAGGGTTTGATCCAGCCAACTGACAGAGTCGCGTAAGTGGCTCGTAGCTCAGATGGTTAGAGCACAGGTCTAGTTAACCTTGGTCGTAGGTTCGAATCCTACCAGCCGCACATCTTTTGCATGGCAATTTGATCTATCGTTTATCTAATTTCATTGTTGTTAATTGCATTCACGACATGGTTTAAGATGCTTTGGTGGACAATGGATCCCCGCTACTTGCCTTAATGTCGGCGGTCACAATTGTGACGTGTTATTTATTCATTGATTATTATTGCCTTGACAACTGATGTGTGGTGGTGAGGGTTTGATCCAGCCAACTGACAGAGTCGCGTAAGTGGCTCGTAGCTCAGATGGTTAGAGCACAGGTCTAGTTAACCTTGGTCGTAGGTTCGAATCCTACCAGCCGCACATCTTTTGCATGGCAATTTGATCTATCGTTTATCTAATTTCATTGTTGTTAATTGCATTCACGACATGGTTTAAGATGCTTTGGTGGACAATGGATCCCCGCTACTTGCCTTAATGTCGGCGGTCACAATTGTGACGTGTTATTTATTCATTGATTATTATTGCCTTGACAACTGATGTGTGGTGGTGAGGGTTTGATCCAGCCAACTGACAGAGTCGCGTAAGTGGCTCGTAGCTCAGATGGTTAGAGCACAGGTCTAGTTAACCTTGGTCGTAGGTTCGAATCCTACCAGCCGCACATCTTTTGCATGGCAATTTGATCTATCGTTTATCTAATTTCATTGTTGTTAATTGCATTCACGACATGGTTTAAGATGCTTTGGTGGACAATGGATCCCCGCTACTTGCCTTAATGTCGGCGGTCACAATTGTGACGTGTTATTTATTCATTGATTATTATTGCCTTGACAACTGATGTGTGGTGGTGAGGGTTTGATCCAGCCAACTGACAGAGTCGCGTAAGTGGCTCGTAGCTCAGATGGTTAGAGCACAGGTCTAGTTAACCTTGGTCGTAGGTTCGAATCCTACCAGCCGCACATCTTTTGCATGGCAATTTGATCTATCGTTTATCTAATTTCATTGTTGTTAATTGCTTTTAATGGTCGATTTTTATAATATTTCTGGAAGGACAATCTTACTAACGCAAAACTACTTCCGTAGAGACGTGTGATACTTTATGAGTGGGTCAAATATTAGCTACTTTTCATAAATATAAATTAGACTTTCATTTTGTAGCTGCCGGTGATAGAAAATTACGCCACGCTTTGAAAAGAAACGTTCCTTGCAACAGACAGTAATTGTGATAAATCATGTAGTGCATGAGCACATGACTATCTTATGCAGTTTATGAACACGAATGAATTTTTTGCATTTCTAGATACATTGATCAATGCTCGATCTTTCCGGCTCCTTTATAACGAGCATAAAAAGAGCATCATTAAACATGATCATGGTAGCGTCATGAGCGATCATCTATAAACCTGTAGCCAGTGTATGTACATGGACAGTTTCAATATTATCTTCTTGAAAATATGAATGATGCTTGATGGAATCTAGTCTTATTGAATCTCGCAAGCAAGAAATGAGCAGGCGTCCTGAGAGTGCTGCTGCATCTCCGCTGTCTGGATCATTTGATCAGTATTTTGCTTGCACTAAAACCAGTGATACAGCGTGTGGACGCGAACCGTTTGCCAGATAGCGTTTATTTCATAATTTACACTAACATGATATAATTTCATGCCATATGAACACGAGTCTATAATAAATGATCAGTTAAATTTTCCAGTTGATCATCTAATAACATCCAAACGCAGTGACCTGTCGGACGCTAATAAGTGGCTACGATACTGAATGCCTCTAACAATACGCAGTTCAGCATTTCTGTTCGACTCAAATCTGCTTGCTCGTCCAAAAAAGTTCCTAGCCGAAGCTCAAAGCCAGACGTTATGATCGTGATATAACAAAGCTACACATGTACATGTACATGCAAATCGTCACATATAATCAAATTAATGCAGAAGTATTTATGGAAAACATCGAGCATCACACAATACGGCTTCACTTGAGTAGCAAAGTTTGCTATGTGAACATGCCTGATATAATTATCAGCCTGAATCAATGAATTCTAATTCAGATCAGTCTCCATTCTATCAGCTAGATTTCACACTGATCCAAAAAAGACTATGTTTGAAATCATGCTCAATCATCGAGTCATGACTGGAGAAAAATTATGACATCAAATTTAGGAAATTGTTGAATACTCGTAAACTTGAGTCATATGCCCACAAGTTTGTCAGACATTTCTGTTGAAGATTGGGAATCAGAGTTTTAGACATGGAGATCCGTAGTTGGTTTCGCTGAGATCTATCTTTTCATATTCTATCCAGAAAAAAGATGAAGCTTTGTAGATTATCTTCAAACAAACAAACTTTTCTTCTCAGACTTTTTAGCTGGTCCTATCTTTGACGTACACGGGAAGAATCGAACCCAAAATAAATTCTAGGCAAGCACCACTGTTATTCTCCGTGGAATGGAAGCTACAGAAACGCAGTACATAATTTTTGATAAGATCAATAATTCATCGAAAAGATTCATCAGTTAACAATGAACGGAACAAAGAAAAGTGAAAAATTAGCCTACTAAGTGATTTTACTTAGGTCTACGTCATCGAAGTTGAAAGTCTCTGTACAGTACTATTGATTCACGAAGATTAAGGCCAACTATGGTTATATTCCTAATCCATGAGTTGAGTATTCACTTACTCGGTAGTGACGTTGTCTCCACTTGAGGTGTTGTAACAGACCCGTCTTCTTTTTCTTTTGTATCTGGTGGCAATCCTGCACTTTCAGGAGCCGCAACTGTCGGCTGAGCTTCTATATCTGCCATAGCGGCCGCAGACGGAGCTGCTTCCTCTTGTTCTGCTTGATTCTGGGCTGCTGCTTCAGAAATATTTAACTTGTTAGATTCCAACAGAGCCATTTCCGCTCCGATCTCGTTTCCAATAGCGTCATAGAAGAGGCCTGAAACATGATATTAGTGAAATTTCATCCACCGAGGAAACTTTGGAAATTATCACAGAGTATAGCAAGGCTGCCAACCCCTGTCGTCTAAAAATCGGGACCCATACAGAAAATCGGGACACAAAAATTGCACTTTTTTCTTCTATTTTATACGTAACTTTTTGATGTGTGTTTTGTTGTACCTAACCTGGCGATAATTCTTATATTTCGTAGACTTAAACGCCTATCAGTTACGATCTACTGAAATTCTTTGACACAAGAAAAGTATCTACATCTTATTGACGACTATTTCCGTTTCGTCACATTCCAACCAATCGATTTAATAGAAAATATGCTCTCGTACAAAGATAAAAATGATTGTATTGTGACTACTAGTAAAAAGCAAGAAATGCGAGTTGGCGTTGAGTTGGACGATATCTTGAGCTTGCACAAATAGAGCGTTTCTTTATGTTGTTACACTCATTTTTCCCAAAAAGAAATCGAATGTATATCTTACATCAGTGCAAACAGTATTTCAAAGGAAGACAGGAGGCCTATGCTCGTGACTACAGTGTACATAAGAAATTCTGACCACAGCACCTAACTTCGACTGCAAAAACGGCATCCAAATTTCGAAATCCAGGAAATCGCGACAGCTAAATTTTGAGAATTTCGAGGGCAAAAAATCGGGGCCGTTGGCAGCCCGGGTAAAGGAATAATTCACAAGCACTGATTGCATTGCGCAACCATTTCTGGTCAGGTTTTCGTCGATTGATGACACAAGAAGATATGAAAAGAACAACACAAAGTGAAATTGAATGCTGAAAGTTATCGTCACAACTAAAATGCTACACACAGAGAGCAGAGAGTAAAAACCATATAAACAATGATGACAGATAACAAGCGATGGATGAAGTTGACAATGAGAATTTCTGTGTAGCAACTGCGGTGTGTACACTTCGTGTTTTTGATGCTCTTTCAAGAATCACTCTCGAAAAATAACACACGAAAGACGACATTTGATCGTCACAAGTCTATCCATGTGTTTGACGAGATTTTGATGTTATCGAAGTTCTCAAATGCGAAAATTTCTAAAAGTGGGGCTTGACCCAATTTTGCATTCTTAAATTGAATTTGAGCTTGAAATCTACTGTTTGCTATTAATAAGTAGGATGTACCCATGTGATGTTTCAAAAAGAGAAATCATCTACATCTTTTAATCATACGCCGTATGCAGTTAGAAAATTGAATATAACAAACGAATGATAATCTCACCTAAAACAGTCCAAGCAATGATATTGTTCGGTTCATGAGCTGTCGCAGCTTCTAAGAATGTTTCTGCTTCATCTGTACGTTCTTGTAGTGCACAGACTATTCCATACATGATAAGCCTGAAAGAAAAGACGAAATTTCCGTTAGCAAACCGCAACTTCGAATTTGGTACGGACTGCATTTTAAAAACAATGTCAGTTGCAGGTTGCGTGCGTAGTTATTGTAGTTTCAAAACCTGAGAGAGGAGAACCAGTCTATGCATCAAAGATCTGCTGCAGCAGAAGATTAAGGTTAAAATTAAAGCAAAGAAATGAAAAAGTGAAATATTTTCGGCGGAAATACCTGGAAATACTGATACATGTCATAGAAATTATTCTACATCAGGTATCCTTTAATACGGAAGCGCGGAAGATCCAGGGTTTGAGTTTGTCCGCCTCGGGAAGCCCCACCAGCACTAACCCTCAATCGGTGAGAATTACGAGTGATGACCTCCTTCCTTCGCTAGCGAGCATGCTTCGTGCGTTGGTTGGAGGAGGAATGAGTGGAACGACATGAACAGGTGGTACGAAAACTGAATCTTAATTGAACTAAATGGCTTGGTACTTAACGAAAACTGATTATTATATCTTGTCATAAATATATGTTTTAAAATCATAAAGTCATCTCAAGATATTCTCAACTGGTTTTGGCCAGCAATCATATGATAGAAAATCACTGGTTTATTGTTAGATTACTTCAGATTTAGTGAAAAGCTCAATAGCATACAACAAAATTTGTTCTTTCATGTTCAATTCAACTTGTGCATTTAAATACATGGAGCATCTTGACAAGGACCAACATTTTGAGGTATTTTACCAATTGTTGATAAATTCTATCGAATTTCATACAGCATGATCAACGAAATTTTCAATAACTGAAAAATCATTGTCCTACACTCCTTTTTGCTTCAATATAAGCCGTATTTAGTATAGTGAACTGCATGCAAACATGTTGATCTAAGTTTACATAAGCATTGACAGTCTTTCAAAAAAGTCGATTAATCACGCGATTAGAGTCACACCCGACCATTATCGCCAGTATTTCAAATGACTGCTTCCTCACCCATTGACATGCTTTTGATTGATAGAGATACTTTCTTTGAAGCACTCCTCCGCCTTTGCAACGTCCTGGACATTCAGAACAGAACGTTCCATAATCAAACCAATGTTCCGCATCGTTCTTGTCACGTGCGATTCGTTCTTGATAATATTTCGTCGCCCATTCGAAGTTCTCATTCATTTCTGCTTCACGAGCGAAGTATCGGAGTTGAGCAGATTCAGTCACTGGAGGAGGAACAGGAGTCTTCTCTTCCAGAGAAATAACTTTTCCAAGTCCAACTTGCAATTGGTCAACCAGGTAGACGAAGAGGTCGCGCAAGAATAGCTGAAATTCAAAGATTTGCACTTAGAAAATGATATCAAATTGATTACCCAATTGTCATTTAGCAGAGCAAGACATCAAGAAGGCTCATACTTTCTCATGAATGAGAACTCTAAATATCTCAATCAAATGAAACTTTACCAAAACCTTGTCACTTAATGGGCACTGCGAAATTATCTACCGTAGATTAGTGAATTCTAACAAAACATACTGATTGTCAACTTCCACCAACCCAAGGCACAAAACAACTAGCAGCAAGCTAGAAGTGGGTCAGCTCTCTACATATTCGCATCTCTCATAAGGTTTAATATCATTAACCGCTAGTGAGAGTGGTAGCAGCACCTGAGGCGTACAGACTCGAACCCTGGACCTTCTGAACCCGAGTACAAAAGCGTGGCCCTTAACCATCTGAGTTATCCTAACACCTAAATTTGACATGCATCTCAATATTAAAGCCCATGAGCTTTTATTGACTATCACCAATTTCAGAACAAAATGTTGGCGCCAATATGAAGACCAGGGCTTCAGTGCGACACTAACAAATCAATAAACCTGCGTTCACGATTCTCCTATCAATTTTGGAGCTCGATGCAAAACAGGATAATCGAGTACATAAAGCGCAGCATGTGAACAAGTACGCATGCCTTCTGGAAATGCCTGAACATACTTTTACTGTCAAACAAATGACAATGAAACAAACAAGTGATCTGGAATAATAAATGAGCAGCAGCATATTAAATCATGGCAACGGGCTAATACAAAAATACAATACGGGCTGCATAACCAAAATATGAAAATCTATGTCAGAAACGTCTTCATTATCGTCTGCTAGTGTAATGAGCAGCTGGGTCCAAACAGAGAGAGTTGCTTCGTCGATAGTTTGAAAATACGATGATATATGTAGTTGCACATTGTACATGTTTGGCGGCATAATTTTCACTGAAGTCGGTCACTGATTATAAAGCTGACGAAAAAAACATGAGGAACACTACATAAGTTCACAGCGCCCATTAATGCCCAAGTTATTGCATAAAACTTGCAGAAACGCAATTCGCAGGCCTTTTGGATATTGCACGAGTTTGTGAATGGAATAATTAGATTCGCTTGGAGCTATTCCAGGCTACAAATTTTTGCCGTTAAGATGGCAATGATCAAGTAAATGAGGTTAAAATTCTGCTCATCTGTCGCGTTGTCAAATATGTCTATTGACGCAGTTCTATGACGATTTATGAAGATAATTGCACATGGCTATCATGCCTAGCCCATTAATGCTCAAACTATTCTAAAAAAAGTAAGTTTCTCTTTCAACTGCAATTTGAGGGCGTCGAGGTACCTTGACGAGGTTCACACAAAGCTTTCCGGTCGAGAGCGTGAAAAAAGGGACATTAGAAATTGATGAGCACATTAAATCAATTACATAAGAATATTTGCATATACAAATATTCAATCCGATTAATAATTCTTCTATGTTCAAATTCTTACAAACATCCAATCACATAATCAATTGATTTCGTTACCTGAAGTTGGGCCTTGATCTGTGAAGCTCGTTGTGCGAAGATATTTCTCGCGCACTATTTTGATGACAGCGTACTCAGTTGTTCTTTGAAAGCGAAGTATTTCCCTGATGTATTCAAATCATACATTAGTTCTTGTCTCCTACAAAACAGAAATCACAATTACATCGGTAGCAGAGATCGTGACTACAAAGACAACTTACATCTTCTCGATCGCCTCAGGAGTTGAAGGAATGTCTCCAGTTTGAAGTTGATCTCCGAACATCCTCCGGAAACTCATCTAGTACCCTGCTTGCTATTTCGGCCACCTGATTATGGTAATCTTCAACGGCCTGAAAAAATATTTATTTGCACGAGCTTCACCAATAGAGTGAGAGAGATTTAACAATCATGGTCAAAGCAATTTTGCACTAAATTCAAACGGTGCTTATTATCCTTGATAAAATTGCCGTGTCACAATATCTCCGCATCTTTCACAAAGCTTTGAGATGACTTCACTGCTAGTAACTGATTTCGTATCACTATTGAGAGGTTGGACAAAATGTTAAGGCAATTGGGGATAACAAATTTGATTATTAATTGTAGAATAAAAGGTCTCGACTTCTTTGCATGGGGTTAACTTAACGAGATTGTTTACA
>CAJQUW010000534.1:0-19723 GCA_907163375.1 Prostheceraeus crozeri | reverse complement strand
TGGCTCAGTAAATGACCGAAAGCAACACGATGAATCAAAGATTCTAGAAATTCTGGCCGCAAGTCAATTGTGAAGCTGTGTCTCTAACATCATATAATCGCATTGGAAGACCTCGTGATAGTGCTCCAAGACTCATCAAAGTAACGTTTGGCAATTTCCAAGAAAAATTATCGGTTCTGAGGAACAGTAGAAATCTGCGAAATTCAACTGACTTCAGAAATGTGTACATCCTTACCTCTCTTCAGCAAATCAAAGACAAGGAACTGCGCAAAGAACTCAAAGATAGGAAAGAAAGCGGAGAAGATGTGATTCTATACAGGAATAAAATTGTCCCAAGATCTTTTGCCAAAAATTTTCCAATGAGCAGCTTTTTTAGGAAAATGGAATCCCGAATATTTTACTGACGAATATTCGATCAATTGAGACCTAAATTTGATGGAGGTTCGTGTCATTGCTGCATGTGAAAAAACCCTGATGTTATCGCACTTTGTGAGACTTGAGCTCACTCCCCTCAGACTGTGGCTGATGAAGAAGTGAGCATTTCTGGCTACACTCTTATCCGTCAAGATAGAACTGATGGGAGGAGAGGTGGAGGCGTCTGTGCATATGTACGGTGCAATTTACAATTTGAAATTATAGCGTTTCCGCGGCAACTATCATTTCTTGAGTGTCTTTGTGTCTATTTTAAGACTAATGACATGATCATGATTGTTATCTATGTCCCTCCCAATTTGAAAAGTTGTCAATATACAGAGGTAAGCGATGTATTAGTCACTTTCTGTGATACTTTCAATACAACTCATTTTGTGATAGCTGGAGATGTAAATCAATTGCCTACAGTTTATCTCAATCAGTCACTCCAACTTGTACAAGTGGTAAATAGCGAAACTAGGAAAAACGTCTATCTTGGATAAGATTTTCCTTTCCTAAGACTGCTTTTTCATTTTACTATTGTGCATCTTGTGAATCGGGTGATTGTGATGAAACCCCACTGAACATCGGTCCACCAATTGATAGTTCTGACCACAACACTGTAATCTTGAAACCGTGTAAGACTCTTTTAAATGTCAAAATGCTCATGAGAATTGTTCGTATTCTGCAAGAGTTTATGATTTCCGTGAAAGATATGTAGCTGCTTTTCTAAATAGATTGGCTTCTTTCCCATGGCACTCATTTTACCGCCAAAACGCTTCAAAAGATGAAAAATGTCATTTTTTCTATGTGATTGTTTATAGTGCCTTAGAGAGTATTCCTTATCAAGTTGTGGAGATGACCGGGAAAGAAAAAATCATGGTTTTCACCCAAGCTCAAGGTACTCATTAATCAAAGGTATGCAGCGTTCCGTAACAGAAACTACGAGTTGTATAACATGTATAACACCAAAATTCGCAAAGAGATCAAACAAGCAAAGATGAATTGGATATCAAAACTCAAGCGAAAACCAAATGGAATATGGAAAGTTGTTTCTGATACTTCTAAACAATCAGATTCCTACAGTTTCAGTGATGAAAGCATTGAGGACATAAACACTGCGTTGCTGTCTAATTTTTGTCCATCATCGACTGGTCTGAAATTTACCAGCTAATTGAGAATATGGACGACAATGGTGAATGGAACATCACTGTTTCTCAAGAAAAGACCAGGAATTATCTTGAGAAGCTGAACGTCAAAAAAGCGGCCGGTTTTGACGAATTCCCTCCATTTCTTGCTAAAGTGGCGAGTGACATCCTAGCAGGACCGATTTCTCATCTCATTGCTCTCTCCCTCGAAACAAAGACTGTCCCAGAAATTTGGAAAATGGCATCTGTCACTCCGATCCCAAAAAAGAAGAATCCTGATGTAAGCGACTTTCGACCAATATCCGTGTTATCTGTGTTCACAAAGGGTCCTAGAGCAGTATGTTATCGACTCTATGAAGCCATCTTTCATTGATGCATATGGACCAGACCAATATGGATTCCGAACCAAACCACTCTACATTGCATGCGAATATCAGAGTACATGACTTTATAACATCATCCCTTGACAACTTACAAAATAGTGGAGTTTTACTCATGTCTTTTGATATGGCTAAAGCCTTCGATCGTGTCACTCATAGAAGTTTAGTAGAATCTCTTATTAATGTTGCGTTCCCTAAGCACGTTTTATTGTGGTGCTGTAATTTTTTGCAGGATCGTAGACAGTATGTCAAAGTGAGAGACAAACAGAGTTCCATTGTTAAGGTCACATCAGGTATACCTCAAGGTGGGAAACTTTCGCCATTTTTATTCTGTGTCCATATGAGTTCTTTGAAGCCGAGACACAAATCAGCTGTAATGTGTAAATATGCCGATGATGTGCTTTTAGCGTTGCCAATTTGTAATAGTGACAATGTTGACTTGCTAGTGGAGACTGAGATGTACAATATCGACCTTTGGTGTTCCTCACATGGCCTCACTTTAAACCGTGAAAAGACTCAGTGCATGCTTGTGCGCAACAGACAGGTATTCTCTCCGTCAAACCCCTTTTTCAAGGATCAGCTCCGAATTCTTGGTGTGCTATTCAACTCCAATTTGACTCCAATGCCACCGTATAATTTGTGGCATCGAATGTGATTGTGATAGATTCACACCTCTAGCAATTCGACGTGAGCATCTGGCCTTAAAAGCATTCAAAGGAATTATTGACTATAGTGACAATCAGCTTCACCACTTAGCACCTTCCCATTTGACTCAGCCACGTTTGTCTCGCAAGCTACTTGTGCCATACTGCCGAACCGAAACTCGCCGAGCTTCTTTTTTCCCATTTTGTACAGCGTTATGCAACAGCATGACTTAGTAAACTGATGCATTCTTGTAGAAGTTCAATTTTCTTTGTTGATACATCGTTTTTTCTTGATTGACTTTATGTTTTGACCATTGCTTATACCCGATCATTGTAAAATTGTAATGCATGATTTCCATTATCAATATAACATTTATTCTATTCTATTCTATTCTATTCTATCAACAGGAGTTTGGATGTTCCTTGCTTGCTTGCAGACTCCATATCAATGTCCAGTTCTTTGAAGACGGGGGTTTGGCTATCATCCAATACAAAAGCTCGATGTCAGCCCACATACTACAAACGATTTCGTTATGAGATCGTTGACAATATTGTTATGTTATCTTGATTATGAATTTATGATTATCTATTATGATATGATGTTGTTACATGTGCTGATCTATGGTTGTAGGATTCGAGCTCTGCTCGCTTTCATTGGAACTTGAAACAATTCATAGTGTTGAATACATAGAGAGGCGTTTATTAACTTCGTCTAATTTCGTGGGGGAATGTTTATTATGGAGTGTCAAATACATAGTGAGCGCTTAATATAGAATTTACGGTATATTTCGCCTGAGTACGTTCTATGCAGATTATGAGCTAACATAGATCTTGCACTAGACACTATGCAGAAGCGCCGAGACGCCGTTTGAGTCAATTTTGATTTACAGCTTTTTATCCTTTTTTATCTTCAATAATTTATGGTATTGTAATTTTGTTTTATGAACTTCAATAATGTGCGGCGAAACACATACATAATTATTGTTGTCGAAATATATCAGCTATTATCATCTATTTATTGATCGCGAAAAGCACGAATAGCTAAAATTTGTAATTTTTTATGTCTTCATAACGCGCATGCAGCATGTTTGTTTCAACCTGTTATTACGGCAGTGGCAAAAAGATCGCCAAATTGGTTGGGCTCATTATCCCATAATTCAATCATTTGAGAAAAATCTATTCAAATATTGGAGCACTTTTATGGTCCATGAATGCTAGGAGGTGATCAGAAAATGTAATGAAATTTTACAACATCACATAGTGGTTGAAAAATTGGCAAAATTGCAGAACATTCTGGTTTTTCACGTATCGCACAATTGGTAGCTTTATCTTTCACTGGTTTGGTGATTTGATTGCCTTCTGCTAAACATCGTCTTGGAGAATTTCTAGAACCATTTTGAAGGGTACAAATGCATTGAACATCCTACAGTTTTCCATTGTTGACTTATTCAACTTGTGCAATGAGCTACTGAATGTCAGTGAACTACATTTGCAAAATCAATAAGATATATCTCTCATAGCTGCACATTCAGACTGATTTTGCCAATTGACCTATCAGTGTAATATGTATGTATAATTGATTAAGCCAATACTCATTATTATTGGTCCGTTGGTGACATTTCACGCATTAGAATGTGAGTGAATTAGAGCAGAAATTTGTGGTAGAATATTGAATTCTAATTACCTCATCAAACAGTGTCATGAGGGGTGAGGGCAGGAGTGAACATCTTCGCACAGTGAGCAAGTTCGTTATCTCATCATGACGTGCGTCACACGAGTGTATTTGCGTTGGTAAATCGAAAATTAGTTCATGTAGGCCTACCGCTTAACTTCTTAGGATTTCAGCAAAATGTGAGTAAAATGTATTCATCGAGATTGAATTGAGAACATATTGATAACATCTGATCACAGATAAACGGCATGTTATCATCGTGGATCGAGAGAAAATACAAAATTTAACTGCGATGAGTTAAACTTGATTCATTCGACTGATCTTGGGATAGAGTGCGATATCTATGGAACCAAATTTGATGTCAAACTTTTCACAGCAAAATATTCATGAACAACTTAGTTTTGCAAAAGTCAGTGCTCTAGAATTCAAAAGCATTATAATTTTAGTCAATTTTAACTCATTCTAGCAATTAGGGCCACAGAATTCGTAATCACTGAATTAATTTACTTTGAAATCAGAAATGAGCTAAAATTACTCATCGGCTCTTCTAGTGTTCCCTGACTCCCACGCCTCAGATGCATAGAAGTATTATCCATCTCCATGCTCAGAAGTGACTTTGTCATTAGTTTTTTTTGCCAGTCTGTTCTGCATGTCTTATTGAGGATAAAAAATATCGGCGACAATCTGGATTGACATCATGATTATGGAACGTGTGTGAAGTTGGCGGAACCATCCAGCGGAAGCATTATTGCCGCGAGATTCTATTCGAAACAACTTCCACTTTATCAATTTCAGCCTCCTGATCGCAAACTCGGGCTCACATCCCACCAATTTGCAATCGTTTCTAAGAAATTCAAGTTTACAAATAAAAGTGGCTCCGTTGTGAATATCAGTTTCGCTGATAGGCGCAATAAAGCTATTATATTTTGTCACTACCTGATCCAATTTGTTGCGCTGATCACAAATATGCATCACTCATTTTTCACAACAATTCAGTGAAAACGGCAATATCACGACATATTCATGTACGTCTGTGAAGTTAGCGGAACTACCCAACGGAACCGTTTTTTATTAGTGTGATTGCATTTGAAATAACTCTTCCTTTATCAATTTCAGCATCCTGATCATGAATCTGGACTTAGATTCCACAAATTCACAGTCGTTATTGAGAAATTCAAGTTTAAAGATAAAAGTGGTTCCGCTGGGTGGTTCCGTTAAATTCAAAAACGTATTTATGTATTATGTGATAACAGTGCTTAATGATTTCTCCTTACTGCGGATACACGATGGAGAGAAAGCAAGGATTATCAATACATACTTGTACATGTACATGCACACAGTCAACGAGAGGCACAAACTACAATAGTATTTTTCGTCATGCATCAGTTCAGTATAGCTAAATTTTGTTCTTGAAGTGGTTGTTATTGGCATTCCGGAAGAGGCCAATCGACCAAGAAAATGTTTATATCTTATTATTCCTATAAATTTTACAAGCTATTACAGATAAACAAACGGTCATGAAGTTACAAAGTCAAGGAGGGCAAGCAAAGGTAGTCGGGGAAAGGGGTCAATTGAACAGGCGAGTTATACTTGCCTGGGCAGTACAGCGCATCAGACTAATGCCGAGACACCCGTAGAGCTCTCTCTTTTTGTTGTTCTGAGAGGCATTTATAGAAATGTATAGAAAGTCGGATAGCTAGACTTTTCAAAAATTCATTTGAAGTGAAACCAAAGTCCACAAAAAACACTGCAAATGGAACACACAACCAGCGAAGCCGATCACATTTCTCGCCATTGTGTTCGTTCTTTCGTTGCTCAGCTACAGCAACATATGATCCCATGGTCGCACTCGCGCTGTGTATGATTGTTGTTACTTGCGGATGCACAACCGTGAGATCAAGTGCAGCTGGGCGACCGAGAACCCACACAGGTAGTAGGATGTCTGCTGGACGGGATAGGTGCGTACGTCATCTTTTTCCCTTGCTCCTCTTTCAACCTGTGGCCGAAGGGAAGCAAGGCGACACAAATTAACAAGGTCATGTCTCAGCTTGTTATGCTTCATACTGATGTCTGGACCTCGGCGACAAGTCGAAGCGTGATATCCAAAGTTGTCAAGTCGCGTCAGATGAGAGCACATCCATCCCAAGGCACCTTGATATATTTCAGCAAGAGATTAACAAGAGACTGTAATGTAGATATACTGAACGTGTCGTTTAAGCTCATGTCACACAGCTGTCATTTATTAAGTCTATCAATATTCAGAAAATTCTGATTGTCTTAATTCTAAAATGTTTTATTTAGGCAGGACTTTTATATTTAGTTGATGCTTTATATACATGCACAAATTGCACATGTTAATTAAGCAAGAGTATTTTCTGGAATACTTCTCAATTATATATCTGGCTTGATGGCTCCCCCTTTGGTGTGCATGTACATGTATACCGTACACAACAGATGTCTTATGAAAATGCTTGATATCTGTAAATTTTCGAAATCGAATGTCTTCACACTCATTGTCAAAAGTCAATATTTATGCCCCATTGTGTCTGCCATTTTATTTTTAATTTATGTCCCATTTTATGCAAGTTGAAAGGCAAGGGACTGGTTTGACAATATTCTGAGCTAATTAGCTATCTAGAAAGATAACAGTGAAATCATAGTTGCACGAGTTAGAATGTGAATGAAATCATAATCAGCTATGCATATAATCGAAATAAATGGGCAGAAATTGTAAGCACAAACTCCTATATGCACTCCAAAAGTGTCCCTATCATCTAAGAAAGCTGTCACAAAATATTCAACATTTAGCAAAAATCACATGCTTTGAAAAAATAGCTCTGGCAGATGATAGAGTAGTCACAGCAAAATTCCATGATGTGTAAATGTCGCAGGACAACATGGTTTTGCCCATCTGCGAGGGAAAGATAATTTTTCATGAAAGTATATCAAATAGTCGCCATCAGTCGCATGTGATTGCAGGACATGGCCACAGATTTAGATGACAAGCTATTCTATGAATCCAGACGGTCAAGAAAGTCGTAGAAATCCTCGTCCGCTTCACAGCCTCGGATCTTCCTGCCTTCATAGAATACCAATTTTCCCTTTTAAAAACCAACTATGTTAAGACGAAGTGGCCTCTTTGTTTTCACCCTCCTGCCTATCTCCAGTAATAATGACAAAGCACATGGTACCAATGTCCGACAAGTCTCACTACACACTGGAATAACCTCACGTATGTGACAAATTTGAATATTTGGTAAGCTGTCAATGTTCAGCTTCCAGAGACTGAAGCTGAGGAGTCCAAGTATGTAGGCGCTAATGTGTCATGGCAGTACACTTTTCACTTCTTCAACATAGTGGGGTGGACGGTGCCACGCCTCAACCAGGCCCGTCGCGTCAGGGGGGGCCAGTGGTGCCAGGCCCCCCCAGATGGCTTTTGTGCCCCCCCCCAAATCTTGTTGAGCATGGCTGCAGGCAATAATCATTCATGGTCATGCACTCATGAGTAAACAAAAAGGAGTCACAAGAGAATTTGAGATTGTATGAGAAGTTTGACAATTTTCATCATCTTCCTGTCTTTCCTTCTCCTTGTTTCTTATTCCTAGCCTACGTGTACTGTACCTGCTAGGTGAATTCATTCAAACACGACGTGGGGCAATCGTGATTATGTCATTAATGACAGCCGAAGTAAGTGAAACGCGCTGTCAGCGCCGTTTGCTTGGATCTGAGCTTCATAATTCTTTGTGAGTTTTTGCACTAAGTGGGCTGTCAGTTTCGCACGTATTACAATTTTGCTTACATTACCCGAACAAGAAATGGTCAACGCATTTGCCGCCTTTTATCAAGAACATGGTCTGAAGCAAGGCGAGTCAAATGGATAAAGCGAGCATCGCTGTGGACTTCCTGCTGAGTGATAAATCGTCTGGAGATTTTGGGATGCAAAGCCGAAGCCCGGAAGCTGTTTAATCCATTATCAAACAGAGTTCCAGGTGAGTCTTGATCCGTGCGCAATGTTTATAACTGTACATTTTCCAACAACGGCTTCTTGCATCTCATTTGTTCGCCAAGGTGATTTATTAACGTTCGAGTTATCAATTTATTATCCTGACGACTTGTGACTTGACTTCACGATACGTACATTGAACTGATCATACAAGTGCATTATCTACAAACAGTCGGATTTAAGTTTTAGTAAGTGTAGCCCCAAACATGAAAAATATCGAACTTCCAATTCAATGAAATGATGAAATCTCATTCAAAGTCGGTGATGCAATTTACAGTACGGAGCAACCTCCACAGCGGCACCAGAGCCCTGTCGCTGCGTCGTTTCTGGCAGCAGATTCGACTTACTTCGACGTGACAACCATCGGCCCCGGGAATCACTCCTGGGTGTTGTCTTTGGCGGGAATGCGTTAGAGTAACGCTGAACGAAGCAGTCGAAGGAAGAAAAACTCATGGGCTTAGATGCATCACTGACTTGGCCATTAGCAATAGGATGTCCCCTAGTTAGGTTGGCCCACTCAATAATTTAGTCTGACTTTCCCGCTCCTACCTTGTTCGGATGACCTGTCTGGAGTGTAGTGTGGAATGCAGCGACTTCGACAAGTCAGTGAATCTAGCAGGCACCCTGATCGGACTAGCCATCTGAGAAGGACCGGTCTGGTGGATGAGACGGGAGTTTAATGCATCATTCAATTCGCCAGCAGCTCCGATCATGAGATGATCGGTTCCATCTCATCTTGGAGGTAGCTAGTTTAGGAATAGGGACCCAATATATATCTACAACAGATTACACACACATGCATCTGCAACACACGCACGACTGAAACTTGAATGTCTCGCATTCATTGTTGTTCAACCAAAATATTGATCGATTTGCATTTTGTTGGCATGCATCATCCTACAAATGATAGCAAATAAATGACATCGGGAATAGTTTAATGACAGAGGTGAATGTCAGTGAGTGAGCTGCAATGAATGATCAATGAGCCCATAAAGATGGAATGAGTATTTATGCAAAAACAAAATAAAAATGTGACAGCAAAAAATAATGCGACAATTGAATTTCTCGAGTTCGTCGCTGTTTTCTTTTGAAACATTTTGGAAGAAAATCTTTACACAAAAAGTCATAGTAATCTTCAAATGTAATTTCCCGTGGAAGATGTGGCTCAATTTCAGCTAATGTTCTCCAGAAGATTTGGTACATTTGCAATTTTTGTTGAATGCCGAGCCCCTTTAGTACATTAAGTCTATATAGGCTATTGGAACAGGGCATTGAATGACCGTGATTTTTTAATGTAGGGCTGTGTGCTTCTACACCTTGAAGAACCGATGCACCGGCATTTGACCATAGTGCAAGGTCAAATAAGAGGTTATTCAAACAAATAGGTCCAATTCATGTCGGTGGATGTACAATTGCCATGCTACATCAACTGCAGCATGCGTTTGTGGAAAAATTCATGCGTCTCTTTGGTCCGAGTAGATTTACATGTAGCTTATTTAGAAACCTAGTTGGTAGATCTAGCTCACAATCTAAATTGGCATGCCTATGTCCTTGCGTGGCAACCACTGTGTAGTAACTCGAAGTGCTTTTGAACCTGAGGAGTGAAAAATGCTTTCTATCTTGACTTTTCGACATGCTTGGATCATCAGTCCGCTCAATAACATAATAGAGAAGATCACAAATCACTTTACTTTCCTGAGCGACATGAAGCATCTTGATATGCATTAGGCAGAAATTGTTTCTAACCAATCACTTACATGGCACAATAGGTGTACCGTCAAAAGAAACTGGTGCATGCGAAAAGCAGTGCACCGGTGCACCGTGCAAGAGCCCTAATTTTTGGTCAACTGATAAAGAGACGAGTTCCAAGGGGAGCTGCTTCTCATTTTCTTTCAGGAGATGCATGTTAGTGCTCTATAAAATTAATATCTACTGCACGGACATGCGTTCATGCATTAGTCATTATAGTTTTATACTTATGGTCTTTCAGAGTTTGACGCAAAAAAAATCTGAGATGAAGCGCAGGAGGATTTCTGGAAATGGTTCTACCCTTTTGAAATTATTTTTCAAAAGTTAGAAAAGAAGACACGGGCCACGCTCATTCCTGAATCGACGCAAACAGAGCTTGCAGACCTGCGATTCTGTGCCTATTTCGGTCACTGAGAGACACGAACACGGACGCGTCACCTCCAATCTCTTGAATGACGCAAGCAGAGCTTGCGGTCTGCGATTCTGTGTCTACTTCGGGTCACTGAAGACAATGTACCATATTTCCAGTAAGTTCACACATGATCATGGATTCTCAATGTTATGCCTGATATATATTTGATTAGAATATATGATAATAATCAAAATAAATCTTCATGGAATTGATAGGTAGTAAAAAACTGTAATTGAATGCGATGGTATCATTGGCGAGAGATAGAGTAGCCAAGCAATGTTGCTTTGCATTTGTAAGCCTTTCAGTAAAATATCTTTTTGTTGATATTTCTGTAAACCCAAAAAAATTAACAGATTGTTACAAAACACACGGACGAATTTTTATGAAACGATGGGCTAATTACTCAAAACTATCGGATAGGCCTGCCTTGAGAATGATTGGACTTCAACGAACTCAGACACTACATGTTAAGTTCGGCATTTGCTTCAGAGCGGCGTTCATTCGATAGAAATGGGGGGTTATGGAGCACATTCAAATAGTGACTGGACCAAAATGCTTCTAGAGACTCAATGATAATGATTTTAATCAGCACATTTTGAGAAAATGGTCAAATGAATATTCTTATAGTTATTCTTCTTGCATTTCAGATGTGCAGTTGAATCAAAAATCGACGACTGGAATCTTCTTCATGTGAAGCTGTCGCTATTATTGATGATCTAGAACGGTTGGATGGTGAACCAGCACAGCCTTCACAGACAGTTTATTTTCCGAAGCAGTATGGCAGCCGAAAACGAGACTTTCATTCCAACTTGTTTCGAGGGCGTGAGTGGTTGGAGTATTCGCTGTCCAAGAATGCGGCATTCTGTTATTGCTGTGAGACATTTTAACCGCGTCATAGCGACCCCTACTTTATTACCACAATTGGTTATTCAAATTGGCAGCATGCACTAGACTCTGGGAATTGAAAGGCTTTTCAAAGCATGAGACCTCAAAGCTTCATTTAACTGCAATGGCCTTATGGGACATGAAAGAGCGACAAAGACGCGATCAAGATGTCCAGCAGGTGTCTACTCTATTGTTCGACAAACAGCTTGAGAGGAATAGATACTATGTGAAGTCGATACTTCGAGATTGTCCAGTTTATTTGCCTCAATGAGCTTCCTCTTCGGGGAGATGGATGCGCGAGTGCATCGTCACTGGGACGACGAAAATGAACTTCCTTCAGCCGTCGGGATTGTTTCTCCGATTATTTGAGTACACCTTGTCAAGGACAAGCTGTTAAAGAGTACTACGAAACTATTCCGACAGTTGCGTCGTACACATCAGTTATGATTCAAAACGATATAAATCGACATCTTCCGGAGGGTTGTGTTGGACCATGCCTGCAAAAGATTATCAACACCCGCTGAATATTCCTTTCTTCACACCTGAAAGCAGATGGTACTCCGTGATGCACAGAATGTGGAGAATATCTCAGTTGTGGTGCGCTTTGTAAAGGACGGTTATGTGTGCGTGAGACTTTAGTTGATATGACATCAACCAAAAAAGTTGGATGCCATTTCATTAACTGATGTTCTGCTATCTAGCTTGGAAGGATGTGGAATTGATGCCCTCACGAATGTTGACCCAATGTTATGATGGCGCATAGTGTCATGTCAGGGAAGAAAGGAGGTGTCCAGAAAATAATGCAGGAGAAAATTGGAAAGGAAATTCCGTACGTCCATTGTTTTCAACCACCAGCTGCACTTGGTTATTGTTCATGCCATTGCGGAAAATCCCATGTTGAAAAATTCTTCGGAACTTGCAACAACATCTACAAATTTGTACAATGCCCTATAAAGTGTCAGAGTTGTAACGCTGGAACAAAGTTTAACTTCGTTTGTTGGATCAGCGTTTGTGGGAGTGGACATCAATCACACCAATAACAGTATTATTCAAAATTGGCATCACCTGGTCGACATTATGGAACACAGAACATTGTGAGGCACAAGCCAATGACCTATCCAACATACGTAGTTCAAGCTGGTGGTTTAGCAAAAATGATTCAAGAAGTACCGCTTCATGTTCATAGCTCATGTTATTCACAAGCTGCTAGACTTGATGCTTCCGGCCTGACAAATACCTACAATCGCGTGATTGTGATGTCGAACAAGGATAAGATTGATAAACCATCATCCGTGAAGAAAATATTGGCAATTCGCAATGATCATTGACCTTCATTTTTACTGCGATCGATCAATTGGTGAGAAATGACTACGATTTGTCACCCGATGATTCAAAGAGAACACGAAAGCTGCCGAATGCTCTTAGCAATAGCATCATTCTCAATTCAGTCGGTTCGAATAACGACAGTGGATAGACAAATTTTCATTGAAATTTTAGACAATGTCATTGGTGAGCTTGACGACCGCTTTGGCGAGAGAGAAATAGTGAAATTTCCTCTTCATTATCAGCATTATGGCCCTTCGAATCCACACTTCATGGAATCAAAGTATCTACAACCTCTTGCAAGCATGCTCGGACTTACATCAGCCCTTGAGACTGAATCTGTTGTTGCAAAAGCTTTCTTATTGAAAGAATTTGATGGGACAAAACACAAATGTTTCAAGTTTTTGTGCATTATTGCATCCTTTACGATCTGCTTTTCCAGATGTGTACACATTGTTCGCAGGAGCTTCTACGTTTGGAGCTAGCACTGCAGTGTGTGAAGCCTCATTTTCGACTCTCACTCGAGTACTGACTCCTTATCGGCGCTCTATGACCCAAAAAAGGAAAAGTAATTTAGTGATTTTGTCCTTCTTGGCGACATACACTCATTACGTCGACTTTGATGAGCTTTTAAAAATGTTTTCTGCATCAAAGAACAGGCGGCTTCAATTGTTTTGAAGCATACAGCTGCCGAAGGATAGTGCAATGTTTTGACAATTGCTTTTTGTTATTATTGTCTTGTAACTATAGTCACATAATGCACATACATCTAATCTGGCCAGTATAGGGTTCTTCTACAGTATACTGTATCTACAGTATGCAGGTGATAGCATGGGCCAACGTGCTGCAAAACAATATGCTGGTGCGCTCATGAGTCATAAATAAAAATATGTGAATGATGCTCCTTTTGATATTCAAACACATGGATGTGGGTGGTAGTCAAATGTGAAATGCATTTGAGCATAAATAGTATCATGAACGCATGAACTTGCCCATGAAGAATCTTTTCGAGGACTAAACAAAACTAAGCATGAATGTGAGAGAATCGCTTGTGACAGCTAGGATGATGAACAGATCAAGCACTTGTTCACTTGCGTTGTATTCTACTTTTCATGAGACCCTTCCTAGCTTACAAAACATGACCTAAGAAATGGGCATAGACATCGGATTATACAATGTAGATAACAATATATGTATTAGATAGGCAGTGTCCGGTCTACTCCTAGAATAGTGTAATCCGATGTTTGTGGAAATGGGCCTTCCATGTTTTGTAGATCTATCAGTAACTGCGATAATTAACACATGTAATGCCGAATATTAATCAATAATTACACATGACGCTGTCGATGGAAATGATCCTATGTCGTGTCGGTGAAGTGACCCACGATCATGCTTTCATCAGCAGTCAGTTAAATAACTTTTTTCGCCAGCCATGTTGTAAATAAATGGGTCCACCGGTGCCCCCCAGGTAGAGAGGCCGCGCGACGGGCCTGGCCTCAACCCTAACACTTTCAGTGTGTAGAAAGCCGAAAGAACAGGATCTCATCAGTTTTCAAACTGTCTTCCATCAGCATCTGTACACAGTTGACACTTGACAGGTCAGTTTAATGTCACCCGGTCATCTAGCGCCGCGTGACACGTAATAGACTGAATTGCTGCAGCTGTGAACTTCAGGCGTTTAGATAGAGTTCATGCGGTGACATCTGGCCCGAACGTGACTAAAATGAGGATTTTCCTCAGGTCACATCTGTAGATTTAGATGTTGTTGTTTGGTTTACATTACTTGATAGCATGAAGAGTGGCTCGTCACTCCAGACAATTCGATCTAGCTTCTGAAAAATTGGGATTTACTTTTTGAGATTTTTTAGCGTGGGAAGTTGCTTTGTATAGAAACATGCCAATAGACCTGAACTATTTAAGCATTTCTTGGCAACCGCACACGCTATGTTTCGTGAAGCTGGTGTCAACCCACTCCCTCTGCTATTTGAGAGGGGGTGCAGTGACCTCAGGAGTCGATCGGGCGGGCCAATCGACCGCCCCAGCGGCGGATGAGCTCCGCACATGACGGGGCCGACCCACTGGTACCAAGGTGTGATACTGAGAGTTGTGAATGTGCAAGAGAAGAGATGTTTTGCATTGTGCGGCTGTGATTTACAGAAAGGGTTAAGAGGAGAGGAATGGACAGAGGGGCTTGCGTTTTGTATGCGTTCTTTCTAGAAGGGTGATTTGTTTAGGTCGGAGTTGTGCGAGTGCTCTGTCTGTGCGTCTGTCGAGTGCTTTTTCTGACTTGTGGACTGTAGGGAGATTGCGTTAATGACTTTGCCGTTTGATTTGTGCTAGGTATTACACGATCGTATTATTGCGCTTGTGACACGAACGTGTTTCGTATCGTGTCCGTGTTTTTAGATTTAGAATCGTTTTTTGCGTTCATGTTGACAATGATTGATTGTATATCTTTAGTTAGTTTGAGACAGTTTGATAGCTTAACCTTCTTCTAGCTGAAGACAAGCTATCTTGAATCCCGTTTATTCCGTGACGATGAGGAGAGAGAAACAGGACTATTTTGTGCACTTGCACGGATAGATCGTCTAAGGACGCCGCACTGAGGTTGATCAATGTACAACCGAACCACGAGCGCTCCTCAGTACCCGAACGTGCATCCCACTGTGTGAACTCATTCCTCTACAAGCGAACGGGCATGTTCCGCAGGGAGATTATCATAAACATGAGTCGGTGCTCTTTAATTTCAGAACAGCTTGTTAAACAGATTTTTGTTAGGTCCGCATCATAGACTCCTAAATATACTATGGCGTCTTTAGGAGTCTATGGTCCGCATTACGATCTTACATTATTGTTCTTTTGTGGTGTACTTCCCAGTGACTTTTTGTCTGTGGAGTGGCGGTTATAGAGTGAGGGACGGAGCGGATGATTTTGACTGATATTTAGAAGCTGTTTTCCATGTAGTGTTAGGTGTTCTCATGAATAGGGAGGACATGTATTCTCCATGCAGATTATGTGTGTTTGTGTAGCGTGCACACCCACACTATAGTTCTTGGTTACCTTGATTTCTTCAACATCGATTTTCTAGGCAAAGCAAATATTCTATAACATCAAGGTGCAATATTTACATATATAATTGTCACTTGCACAATTTTCGACATATATATATATATATATATATATATATATATATATATATATATATATATATATATTTTTAATATATATATATATATATATATACCAGTATGTAATTATACAGATGTTATAAAGAAAAACTAAGCAAATAAATAAGACAGCCCGACCGGTTTCTGCCTGTTGCAGGCTTCTCAAGGGCATAGAATGATTTATTATACAATTCGTATATCATCAAACTAAATTAAAATCATAGCATTCAAAATCTATGTAAGTATGATATCGAAATACCAAAGAAAGATAATGATATCTCTATCACCCTTAAGCTGAAAAAGGAAAAATTATTACAAATTAAATATCCCTATTTAAGGAGGCATCAAGATATATATCATATATTATCATATATATATATATATAACTTGGTTACTCAAAATGGATTTTTCAAATGATGTTTTGAGATGATTACTCCATCAAAGTTATTCAAATTTTAGCTTAATTATATGCAATGTTACATGTTTTACATATATCAATTTGTTGGCCAAAATTGCTTATTTCATATGTACCCTAGTGTGGTATTGTAAGTGTAAACTATGTAGAGCGGTGGCCTAGAATGCCAAAGGTCGAGAGTTCAAATCCACGAAGACGCGCAGTTATTTTCCGTCTTTTGAATTAATAACATGAGGCTGGAATTTTCAATTGGACTGATGTACATGCAGATTGCAGAGTGATGTTCACAATTTGAATATAATAATTACAAACTAACTATGAACACCGCCTAACTAGCTGCTCGCACACTACTCTGATGAATTATGAGTTACAGGGGGAGCAGTAAGTTACAAAAGTCTTGGATATAGATTCAAACGTCAATCGGCGGAGCGTGCATCGTTAGTGATAAGGGAAAATCACGATGAGGTCCTCGACATTCCATGCAATTTGGAAGCTGAAGGAAAACTTGCTAGAGGAATATGAAAAAAATCGAGAAGTGTGGAGAGCAACCATCAACAGGCGACCGCCCAACCCAACGATAATTGTGAGAATGACGTTGAAGGAAGGAAAAAGTGAAGTATTGTTGAGTTTTTCTCGACAGTATAGTGAAGAAAATTTATGCTTGAAATTGCATGTATGAGTGAGTCACTATTCGCTTAATTTTGCCATCAATAAACAAAGATGATTTTTATCTATATGTATTGATTTTGTCAACAGATACTTCAGTGGCTGTCTGCTGTGAATGAGAATGCTATAGACTACGAGGCTATTGGCGGCGACACTATGACTGGACAGTAACGCAGTTAGAGGAAGGCAAATATAAATTGTGAGGACAAACGTGTGAGCAGTGGACAAACATTGACAAATCAATAGTATTTTCCTCCTTCTTTACCTCCGACTGTTTCCGACAAAGTGTGACAATGACAATGATTCATTATTCTTCGATCAAATCGAATTTCCTTACAAATTCTGTTTCTGATCCTTAAGAGTGCCGGCCAAGTGAATTTAGTAATACATTTTTCAACTTGATTTGATGCTGCTAATACTCCTTTTTACTCAAGTAACTGCCAAAAATTATTGTTTTGGAGGATGCCGAACCCATTATTGTAAATGTAACCTGGTGATTTTCATCATCTAACATTTTCGACCAAGCACCGCTGATGCACCGGTGATAACTTATGATCACGAAATGGTTCAATTCTTTTATTTTTGATCGCTTTACAATTTTCACTCGACATATATGTAATTAGATTCATAGCACGTAGATGAAATAACATGAATAAAGTCCTGGATATCTAGTAATAGGCCTATAATGAATTGACTGCATAAACCAGCTGGTGGTCTTGACCCGTGGTATTTGGTCGAAAACGTTCGATGATGAAAATGGCGACGTTATCCCTTTTTGATGTTTGAGTATCTCAGTTCAGTGTTCGTACTGGGGCGCGAATGCGCGAAAAATGAAGGCGGTCGCGAAAATTCCGAAAATATTTTCGCGCCCCAATATTGTCCCATATATTTTCGCGCCCCAAAAAATATTTGACTATAATATATCACTGGGAACTGTTAGATGTGTCTACGACTATGTATCAGATTGATGACAGTAATAGAATTGAATATTTTCCTTCTTATTCCAGAAAATGCCTTCCTGACATAACACTAACAAATAGGAATAGTGTGTAAACCTACTACGACATACCGTAATCATCACTGCGTATTCTACGAACGTAATATGTTGGTCAACTCGGAATAGAAAAAGAGATGATCATCAAAACGTTTCTGGCTTACGGTGACTAAAAGCTCGTCGAATTTCGATCCTGCCTTTCCTTTTTCGACTGTCCTTCAAAGAGAACCATGTCCGGTACGTTTTTTATTCCTTGATTTCCGAAGACAACTGAATCATTCGAACGATGCTGATCTGGAGAACTGGGCGAAGACTCTTGCAAAGTGCTTTCCCCAAATTGATTCCTCAAAACGAGATTTCTAAACTCTTGAAGTTGAAGCTCGACTCCTACAAGGTACAACAGAGAAGTCAATGGACATTGGAGAATACTGGCCTAAAATGTCCTCAAAGATGCCAACTCAGTCGTCTTGCTCGAGTCTCGATGACATTCCCCCACGGAAAAGCAGAAGTGGAGAGGGTGTTCAGTTTGCTGCCTGATCTAGTGACAAAGAAACGGAGTAACCTGTCCGCGACTACAATAAATGCGATCGTCGTTATTAAGAGCGCCATGGCATCGAATAATATCTCATCGCGAAACTTCGAAGTGACACAGGACACTTTTGGAGAAAGTAGCCAAAGCCACAAACAAGCATATGAGCTGCGTTTGAAGAGCGAGATGGAGGAAGAGGCACCAAGGAAGAAGAAGGCAGCAGAGAAGGATATATTAAAAACTTTCGAAAATCAGAAGAAAAACTGATTCAAAGCTGAATGAGTTAGAGTCGGTCTCAAAAACAACGAAAAGCGAATCAGCGATATCATGAAACGGAAAGAAAGCCTCGTGAAAATGCAGGAGGAGGCATTACGGTCATTAAAGGAAGAGGAGGGACCACCTTAAAGCTCTGCCTTGATGAGAAAGGAGAAGATGGAAGAAAAGAAACGAGCAGTAGCTGAGAAGCTCATGACTAGTACTTTGAAGCGAAAAACACATGGAAGACAACTGAAAATTATTTCTCCCAAGAAATTGAAGTGATATTTTTCTTTATCAGTGCCTAGCGCTTTTAGACAGCATTTTGATTCAACACAGCTCGATCATCATGTACCTGATTGAATGAAACTACTTACATGTGTACTTTCATTTCTGATCTTTTCTTCATTTAAATCACAAGGAAAATAGGGCATAAACTCTTACGGTGTATTAATGAAACTTATATGTTACATTTCAGTACCAGATGGAAAGTGTAGCGACGTTATTTTAACGAAGACGTTGACTACAACCGAGAAAATGTCAGTATGACAAGCCCTAACACCCCGATTTTAGTCTTTGGTTCGGTTCCATTTGGCCCAGATTTGGTTGTAGTGATTTCGGGCATTTTTTCTAAGCCCCACATCCAAATCCTAGCCAATTGGAACTGGAAAAGCCATTTTCGGGGTTTCCTTAGGCCTCATTTGATTCAACGTTGCGGAAATATTATAGTACCGAATTAGAATGAATACATTATATTAACGTACTTATAATGTTCGTATATGATCTCATTAATAGTCATTAATGGTTGTCTGCTCCATGCAGGCCATCCATTAATCAATTATGTTTTCATCTACTTCCATCAAAGGTATCTAATAAATGCAGTAAATCGTCATAGACCTATGAAATTGACCCGTAAATACGCCTATATGAATTCCATATATGGTTAGAAAATGTATGTATTGACCTTACGCTCGTGCATACATTGTATCTTAGACCAATTAGTTGGGGGGGCGCGAAATCGCAGGGCGGGGCGCGAAAAATGCGAAATCCGGCCCAAGTACGAACACTGT
>CAJQUW010000533.1:600000-800764 GCA_907163375.1 Prostheceraeus crozeri | reverse complement strand
ATAAATGATTCTTGTTTAAAGTTGAACGAAAATCGGATGCTTATTGCGTTTCGTCCAGCGAGTAAAAGTGTCTGAAAACAGCTGATCGTTTTCTTCAACAAACTACGTAATTCTACATAATTATTGGTGCGTCGGCCGGGAATAAACATTTGCAGATAAATCCGTGTTTTATCTTTCAACGGCGATAAACTGTGACTCACTAATGTCAGAGGAGAAATTTGATCGTATCAAAAGGACGTGTGCTACGTATCATAGTGTTCTTGCTCGAAGGTTGCATGCCTTATCTGCGCTTTCCACTGACAACATGAATGATGGCATTAGTGACCAAGCTTCGTCTCTAATTGAGAGAATTCGTGATACTGAAAAGAAATTGGACGAACTCCAAAACGAGTTGGAGATGGTCATTGACGACGACATGCAACTTTGTGAAATCATCGACGAATATAGTGCGTGGAAAGACGAAATCAGCGAGTGCATTGTTAAAAGCAAGCATCTGATTTCAACGTCTACAAAGGAACACAAGAAACTCGGTGAGTGCAGCATGACAGTGCGATTACCCAAGCTTAACTTACCCATATTCAGTGGCAACTTTTTAGACTGGAATCTATTTTATGATAGTTTTGTTTCGTCAGTACACTCTAAAACTGAGATTTCTTCTGTCGATAAGTTCAACTATTAGAACTTTAGGCGTTATTAAAGTAGTCCGGGAGCTAGCGTGAAGTTGTGCAGGGAACGAGGTAGTACATAAAACTTTCACACAGCATAGTACACCTCTAACCTACTGCAAAACTTCGCGTCTGCCGGATCAGATCATTTGCTTTTCAGAAATAGAGAGGATAACACAATCCTATGTATTTCCAGTGGTAAAATTGTGACATTTAAGGTGTTGACTCCATTTTTCGAATTTTTGTTCATAAAAAGTCTATACAAATTGGTATTTTGTTGAACTGGTTATTATAGAAATCATCTACAGATCATGATCTTTCAAATGAGTTATCATTCAGTGACAGAGGATGAAGTAAAGTGTACAAACAGACACTTTTCGTTGAAGTATATCAACAATTTTCCTGAAATTTCTATGTTAAAATTTGCAGTTACACCAACGAAAAGTGTCTGTTTGTACACTTTACTTCATCCTCTGTCACTGAATGATAACTCATTTGAAAGATCATGATCTGTAGATGATTTCTATAATAACCAGTTCAACAAAATACCAATTTGTATAACTTTTATGAACAAAAATTCGAAAAAATGGAGTCAACACCTTAAATGTCACAATTTTACCACTGGAAATACATAGGATTGTGTTATCCTCTCTATTTCTGAAAAGCAAATGATCTGATCCGGCAGACGCGAAGTTTTGCAGTAGGTTAGAGGTGTACTATGCTATGTGAAAGTTTTATGTACTACCTCGTTCCCTGCACAACTTCACGCTAGCTCCCGGACTAAAGGGTTCTCTTTAAGTGAAGAAAACTACGAAACTGCCTTTGGTCTATTGTGTGAACGCTTTGGAAGAAAGAATCTTATCATCCGTGCGCACATTAAGAACCTTTTGAATTTGCCTACCGTTCAAAGCGGAAATACTAAAGCGCTATCCAATTTCATAAACACTGTGGAAGTTAGTGTGCGAAGCTTGAACAGTCTAGGAATTTCAAATGAAGCCTATAGCTGTTTTCTAACACAGATAGTCTTATTCAGACTCCCTGAAGATATTAACACAGAATTTGCTCGTTACGATCGAACAGGTGATTCCTCAATAATCGAATTGTTGAAATTTCTGAATAAAGAATTAAATGTCATAGCGTCAAGGAAAGAATATTGTGACAAATCTCGGGTAGTGAACAAACCTCGTTATGATTCGGTCTCCGTATGTCAAGTTGCAAGTAAGACAAGATCAAAGTGCGTAATTTGTGATGGGGATCATTGGATAGAACATTGTGAATCGTTTCTGAAAGCAGATATAAGTAGTCGTCGCGAAATGTTCAAATCAAAGAGCCTGTGTTTCAATTGTCTTAAGCGGCACCTAGTGAAGGACTGTAAGTCTAATTATTCCTGTCGGAAATGTTCAAAGCGTCACCACACGATGATTCACCAAGATATAAAGTCCGAACCTGTGAAGACAGATGCAACCCCAACTCAATCAATTAGTTGTTCTTCAATGAATCGAAAAAGGTGCTCTGTTCTGTGCACAGCTGCCCTGAGGGTTAATGACAGTTCAAAGTTGTATCGAGCCCTCATCGACGGAGGAAGTCAGCTCTCCTATGTTCGCGAGGATGTCGTAAAAGAAATGCAGCTTCATTCCAATGAGTCCACTACGCTTAAAATAGCTGGGTTTGGAGAACTTTGTACTGTGACGAAGACCTATCCATTAATTTGTCTGATACTGAGTAGCCGAATAGATGAAACAAAGCGAACTGATGTGGAATGTGTCGTCGTAAAGAAGCTTTGTTCTCCCGTTGAAGGACCAGATTTGACAGATATTTTATCGAAATTCGGAATTGGAAATGAAATCACTGGCTGACGACATGTCCCAGACAACGAAACGGATTGACATTATCATTGGAGCTGATTATCTCTATGATATTATCTTATATATAAAATGCAAAACGCCGACAAACTCCTCCTAAAACCATGAAACTTTACGCCAATATGATACTACCATTTAATAGAACAAAAAATTTGTAGTTAAAACCGCCCGGTCTCATTTCCCTAAGTATCATAATTGCAGAGAAAAGTAGACTTTTGTGTAAATTTTTACCGAAAAAATATTAATTACACAAGCAACTACATTAAATTTACAAATGAACTCCTCATTTGCTTTAAAAAATTGCCTCGCTAGACATGCGTCTCATTGATTCTAATGTTTCACGACGGATTCAGCAAAAGCCAATGAGAACGCGATCTTAATGGTAAGACAGCCAATCAGTGTAGGCGAATGAGTTGGTAAACTTGGTATGCAACAATGTGCATACATACAATGTGCACTGTCTTAATTTAACATACTTATGCATATAAATCCTGGACGAAGTCCGGGGGCCTTACTAGTATCATATAATAGCGGTCAAATGATGAATGGAATATGCGTAAATAAATCACTTTTTGGCCTCGTAGTGCATGGGCGAGCTGCGGAACCGACTACGCAACTAGCTTCATGTAATCTCTCTCAGGCAATAGCAAAAGATAATTCTAGATTTTGGGAATCCGAAGAATTGGGAATTAAGCCTGAAAATCCGGATGAGGTTCTGACGATCGGAGAAAGACGAGCGCTAGACAACTTCAATGCAAATGTAACGATTACCTTATTATGAGGTACGATTACCTTGGAAGGAGACACACGAGCAAATCGATGCACACAAGGGACCTGTGAGAAACAGAACGTGGAGGGTGCTGCAGAAACTAAATCGTGAACCGAAGCTGTTGGAATCACGCAATATTCATGGAGTACGAGTCTTCGGGAATGATCGAAAGAATAGAATCAGAGAACAAAGAAAATAACATCGTCCGATACCTGCCTCACCATCCAGTATTTCGCAATGACAAGTCTACCACTAAAATCAGGCCAGTATTTGACGCTTCAGCAACTGATTCGTATGGGACATCGTTGAACGACTTTCTTCTCCCCGGTCCAAATTTACTTCCTGAATTGTTTCAAATTTTGATTCGATTTAGAGCTAAACCAGTGGCGATCATAGCGGACGTAGAAAAGGCGTTTCTACAGATACAGATATCTCGACGTGATCGTGAAGCACTCCGTTTCTTTTGGATAGACACGAGACAAGAATACAACCAATCGAATAGTCTGATTGAATATAGGTGGAGTCGACTCCCATTCGGACTGAAGTTTTCTCCTTTCCTTTTACAGGCTGTGATACAATTTCACTTTAGCCAAATTGAGAAAGAAGAATTGGGAGTGAAGATCAGCAATCTTATTTCAAAAAACATCTATGTTGACGATCTGGTCCTAAGTTTACCGAATGAAACAGATGCCAAGATATTAAAAGACAAATCCATTGAAATCTTTAGCTCGTGCTCTATGAATCTCCGAAAATGGGTGACGAACGTTGAAACACTGAACGATGATGCAATGCAAATGATAAGAGTGAAAGGAAAATTCTTGGACTGAAGTACAATCCTGACGAAGATGTCATTGGGATAGAAGATGTGAACTTGCACGATGGTGAAACTATTACAAAGCAGTTTGTATTGCAATCGATAGCAAGTGTCTACGACCCAATGGGTATAATCGCCCCGATCACAGCAAAATTGAAGATATTTATGCAGAAAGTTACAAGACTGAACTCGGGATGGGATGAACCACTTTCTGTGGAGCTATTTTCGGAATGGTCAAAACTGAAGGAACAAGTATTCGGACTGGACAAGATACGGTTAGACCGATGTGTACATTACGAACATGGATGCAAGCTACAGATGTTTTCAGATGCCTCGATGCTAGCCTACGGTACTGCGATTTATGTAACGGAATCTGAATCTGGTAAAACACGTATTCTAACAGCTAAATCGAAACTCGCACCCGCAAAATTCGTAACACTTCCGCGAATTGAACTTATGGCCGCCTGTCTAGGTAGTATTCTGTTGGCAAATGTATGCACTGCATTGGATATTTCACCTAAAGAAGCGCTATGCTGGTCCGACTCCAAAATAGTGTTGAGTTGGATTCGTCAGGACGTGGACGGATTGAAACAATTTGTTGGCAATAGAGTGAAGCTTATTCAGCAGATCACCAACCTTCATAATTGGAATTACGTCAAATCGGAAAGCAACCCTGCCGATTTGGTTTCGCGTGGAACCACAGCCGATTTCCTCAAGCAAAGTGATTTATGGTGGAATGGTCCTCCACAGACACCGCCGAGTTCCGAAGTCGATTTAAATGAAAATGAATATGAAGTAATGACCAAGGAAGCAAAATCTGGGTCTCAGATGCTCTCATCTCTTAGCAGCACGATCGACACTGGACCAAGTTTGGTAATTGATGTTCAAAGATACTCATCATGGAACAAGTTGATACGAATCACGGCATTTATCCCAAATTCAAAAAAAACTGTCGTACCTCTGCAAGAAATCTTACGCATACTTTGACTATAGCCGAACTATCATCTGCTGAAAAAATTTGGTTGGGGAAATGCAATCCGAGTGGCGGGAGAATTATGAGAAGATAAAAAATAATGAAATCCCTTCTGATATGAAGCTAGGAAGTCTTAATTCGTTCATTGATTCTGAATAACTCTTAAGGAGTCGTGGAAGGCTCGATAACTCTAATTTGGACATGAGCGGAAAGCAACCTTTGTTATTGAGCAACTACCATAAGGCAATCAAACTTTTGATTATGCATTATCACCGGATTACGTTGCATGGTGGAATACAGACGGTATTATATCAAATGCGTCAGAAATACTTTTTTTCAAGATGGTAAAGAGGATTAAGACAACTATTCGACAGTGCGTAGTCTGCCGAAAGACTTATTTGCAGCCATATTCACAACCAGCACCAGCCCTCCCAAGATTTCGAGTGAATTCCTGCCACAGGATATTCGAATGCGTTGGAATCGATTATACGGGCCCTCTGTATGTTAGGGATGCTGACGAAGTAGTCAAAGTTTATATTCTTCTCTTCACATGCTCAGTATTCCGTGCTGTACACCTTGAGTTGGTTAATGACATGTCCACCACAGAACTACTGAACGGTTTGACCTTATTTTTCGGACGAAGAGGACTGCCAAAAATGATCATGAGCGACAACGCAAAGGCCTTTAAAAAGGCCAAGGAAATATTGCAAAATTCGACGCCGACAATCGAATGGAGGACCACACCAGAATACGCACCATGGTACGGAGGCTTTTCGGAGCGCCTCATGTCAGTCGTCAAAACACCTATCAGGAAAACATTAGGCAACACTCTCATCACTAAAAGAAAAATGACAGTGCTATTATCCCGAGTGGAAGCCGTAATAAACGACCGACCCTTGACTACAGTCTCCAGTGATTCAAGAGATCCCTTGCCTTTGACTCCTAATCACTTCCTACTAGGAAAGACATCAAACCAAAACAAACAGCTCCTCTCACAATCTGTAATTGATCTTCCTCTTGAATACGATGCGCAACAGGCGATTTTCGTTCATTTCTGCAATAGATTAAGCGTGAGTACTTAACACAACTAAGAAATGTTTCAAAAGTTGCCTTAAATAGGGGAGTATGCGAGGGTGACGTAGTCATGTTGCACACTGACAGAGTTAAATGCTTTAACTGGCAGCTTGGCGTAATTGAAAAAATTATTCCAGGAGTAGACGGGGTGGCGCGAGTCGCTCGCGTTAGGACGCGGTCTTCAGTCGTTCGCCGAAGTAGTAATAAAAGGTCCATAATAAACACAGCGCGCCCCCCCCTCCCCCCCTCTGGAACGACAGAGTGTCGTGGTCGGCCGCCGTGGTGCTTCGGGTCTGACTCCCCCCCTCTGGAACGACAGAGGTTGTAGTCTGTCGTGGTGTGCCGGCCAGGTGGGTCCACGTTCACAAACTGTTCGCTGACTGCAACGACAGAGTGTGAGACTCGGGTGAGTTGGTCCGACCGCCTGGTTGACGTAGGCGACCGTCCAGGTTAACGTGGGCGACCGTCTAGGTTGACGTGGGCGACCGTCTAGGTTGTCGTGGATGGTGAAATGGCTGCCAGATTCGGATTCAGCGTAAAATTCTGCATCGGTATGGTGAGTTTCAAGGCAATCGGCGAGAAAAAATTTTTCTTCAAAATTTTAACAGAGTTAGAATTTGGGACGTTTTGGTGTGTAGCGCCCAAACGAAGCATCGGATGAGAAAACGGAGGCCAGATTCGGATTCAGCGTGAAATTCTCTATCTGTATGGTGAGTTTCAAGTCAATCGGAGAGAAAAAATTTTCGCTGACGTCCCCCCCCCTCTGGACAGCTCGCTTCGATTTTGTCTTCTAGTGGACGGATTTTGTCGTGCCATAGCTCGTTTGAAAGCTAAGAGTGAGACAAATTCAGTGAAAGAATCGGCTTGTTCCTATCTGTCTTCGTTTAGATGTGAGACACCATTTAAGATTTTGGGACATTGGCGAAAAATGACAGAGTTAGAATTTGGGACGTTTTGGGCTGTAGCTTCAAAACGAAGCATCGGATTGGAAAACGGATTTCAGATTTGGAATCAGCGTGAAATTCTCTATCTGTATGGTGAGTTTCAAGTCAATCGGAGAGAAAAAATTTTCGCTGACGTCCCCCCCCCTCTGGACAGCTCGCTTCGATTTTGTCTTCTAGTGGACGGATTTTGTCGTGCCATAGCTCGTTTGAAAGCTAAGAGTGAGACAAATTCAGTGAAACAAACGGCTTGTTCATATCTGTCTTCGTTTAGATGTGAGACGCCATTTAAGATTTTGGGACATTGGCGAAAAACGACAGAGTTAGAATTTGGGACGTTTTGGGCTGTAGCTTCAAAACGAAGCATCGGATGGGAAAACGGATTTCAGATTTGGAATCAGCGTGAAATTCTCTATCTGTATGGTGAGTTTCAAGGCAATCGGCGAGAAAAAATTTTTCTTCAAAATTTTAACAGAGTTAGAATTTGGGACGTTTTGGTGTGTAGCGCCCAAACGAAGCATCGGATGAGAAAACGGAGGCCAGATTCGGATTCAGCGTGAAATTCTGCATCGGTATGGTGAGTTTCAAGTCAATCGGAGAGAAAAAATTTTCGCTGACGTCCCCCCCCCCTCTGGACAGCTCGCTTCGATTTTGGCTTCCAGTGGACGGATTTAGTCGTGTCATAGCTCGTTTGAAAGCTAAGAGTGAGACAAATTCAGTGAAAGAATCGGCTTGTTCCTATCTGTCTTCGTTTAGATGTGAGACGCCATTTAAGATTTTGGGACATTGGCGAAAAACGACAGAGTTAGAATTTGGGACGTTTTGGGCTGTAGCTTCAAAACGAAGCATCGGATTGGAAAACGGATTTCAGATTTGGAATAAGCGTGAAATTCTCTATCTGTATGGTGAGTTTCAAGTCAATCGGAGAGAAAAAATTTTCGCTGACGTCCCCCCCCTCTGGACAGCTCGCTTCGATTTTGTCTTCTAGTGGACGGATTTTGTCGTGCCATAGCTCGTTTGAAAGCTAAGAGTGAGACAAATTCAGTGAAACAAACGGCTTGTTCATATCTGTCTTCGTTTAGATGTGAGACGCCATTTAAGATTTTGGGACATTGGCGAAAAACGACAGAGTTAGAATTTGGGACGTTTTGGGCTGTAGCTTCAAAACGAAGCATCGAATGGGAAAACGGATTTCAGATTTGGAATCAGCGTGAAATTCTCTATCTGTATGGTGAGTTTCAAGGCAATCGGCGAGAAAAAATTTTCAAAATTTTTCGAAAAAACGACAGAGTTAGAATTTGGGACGTTTTGGTGTGTAGCGCCCAAACGAAGCATCGGATGAGAAAACGGAGGCCAGATTCGGATTCAGCGTGAAATTCTCTATCTGTATGGTGAGTTTCAAGTCAATCGGAGAGAAAAAAATTTTCGCTGACGTCCCCCCCTCTGGACAGCTCGCTTCGATTTTGGCTTCCAGTGGACGGATTTAGTCGTGTCATAGCTCGTTTGAAAGCTAAGAGTGAGACAAATTCACTGAAAGAATCGGCTTGTTCCTATCTGTCTTCGTTTAGAAGTGAGACACCATTTAAGATTTTGGGACATTGGCGAAAAACGACAGAGTTAGAATTTGGGACGTTTTGGGCTGTAGCGTCAAAACGAAGCATCGGATTGGAAAACGGATTTCAGATTTGGAATCAGCGTGAAATTCTCTATCTGTATGGTGAGTTTCAAGTCAATCGGAGAGAAAAAATTTTCAACATTTTTCGAAAAAACGACAGAGTTAGAATTTGGGACGTTTTGGTGTGTAGCGCCCAAACGAAGCATCGGATGAGAAAACGGAGGCCAGATTCGGATTCGGCGTGAAATTCTGCATCGGTATGGTGAATTTGAACGCCATCGGAGAGAAAAAATTTTCGCTGACGTCCCCCCCCCTCTGGACAGCTCGCTTCGATTTTGGCTTCCACTGGACGGATTTTGTCGTGCCATAGCTCGTTTGAAAGCTAAGAGTGAGACAAATTCAGTGAAAGAATCGGCTTGTTCCTATCTGTCTTCGTTTAGATGTGAGACACCATTTAAGATTTTGGGACATTGACGAAAAACGACAGAGTTAGAATTTGGGACGTTTTGGGCTGTAGCTTCAAAACGAAGCATCGGATGAGAAAACGGAGTCCAGATTCGGATTCAGCGTGAAATTCTGCATCGGTATGGTGAATTTGAACGCCATCGGAGAGAAAAAATTTTCGCTGACGTCCCCCCCCTCTGGACAGCTTGCTTCGATTTTGACTTCCAGTGGACGGATTTTGTCGTGCGATAGCTCGTTTGAAAGCTAAGAGTGAGACAAATTCAGTGAAAGAATCGGCTTGTTCCTATCTGTCTTCGTTTAGATGTGAGACGCCATTTAAGATTTTGGGACATTGGCGAAAAACGACAGAGTTAGAATTTTTGCGATGGCTGCCTACTGTAGAGCCAAAACGAAGCATCGGATGGGAAAACGGAGGCCAGATTCGGATTCAGCGTCAAATTCTACAAGGAAATGGTATATTTCCAGCTCAATCGGAGCACTAGAACCGGAGATAGACGGGTTTTGAGTGTTTGGATGATGGGTATTACGTCATCAGCTGATCGCCACACACTATATAAGCTGGGAACCGACAGAGACTTGTCATTCAGACGAGAGATTGCCAACGGTAAGTCAGCTCTCTGAGCTCAGTCTCTGAGCTCCGATGATAGCTTCGGACATTCCAAATCCCGAGTTACTGTAAGAAACCGACTTAGAAAATTTCATTGCTGATATCAGCTAAGGCGTCAGACTTAGAGGTTTGCCAGGAGATGGCCTTCGTCTCCAGGCCATAAAAGACTCCAAAACTTTAAAGGCTTGTAACTTTGCTTCTACAAGTCCGTTTGACTTGATTCAAAAAAGGTTCGGTCGCTATTGACCTGCCCTAAGTGATAGACTACTTATAAAGTTTCATAAGTAGTGCTAGAAAGTTGAAAAATTTAAATTCACTAGTTTTGGAGGTTTTCTGGGGTTTTCGACCCTGCTGAAGTCAATGAAAGCATTTTTAATGATGTCTGAGCCAGTCTTCTGATGCTATAAGCGGCTTTTCACTGAAAGCGAGCAAGACACGGAGAGTTTTGCTGTAATATTCCACTGACAGGGTGTTCCTTCGGGACGGCGGACGATGCCGTAGTTATAAGTGTGGCAAGGGAATGTGTCATATTTGAGACCGTAACCGCTGGGACAACTCATGTCTCATGTTGGGCATTTGACACAGCTCTCAACGTAGCACTTTGAACGCCAATCGGTTGAGTCTTAGCTATCTTGTCATGGGTGGCCTCTAAACATCTCCATTGCAAAACGCTGGTGAATCAAGCTCTCTACGGCTTGCTATCAAGCTGATCAAAGCAATAACTTGGGATGTTTCCTCAAGGTTTTCAAGTATGCTGAGTTCAAATCTGCTATCAGATTTCAAATTTAACTAAGACTAAGGCAGCTTTGAGGGGTTAGATCCCAGCTACTGTTCACTACCTTTGACTCGGCGTTGCTGTTACCACTTCGGGGCAGTGACAATGATGTCTTAAGCTGTAAATAGCGGGTATCGGGGAAGATCTCTCACTTCCCTAGTGATCAGTACAAGGCCTTCGGGCTGTCGACGGGATCGAGTGCCACTCACTACACTCAAATCTATCATTCCTCACTAAGTGTAAATTACTTACTATACATTTGTCCTGCTATCAGGTTGTTTTGACTTGCTATCTAGTTGAATAGTCTCTTGCTATCAAGAGATTCACTTCTGCTCATAAAGCACATCATCGCTGTAATACCTCCTTTGCTCGAGCGTTCCTTCGGGACGGCGGGTACTGCCGTAGAGGGATTGTGTTGCACGGGTTGTTCGTCGTTTGTTAGACCGAAACCTATGAGGTATTGCTCATGTTGGGCATTCGACTTCATACTCAACGTGACGTTTTCTCTCGCCAGGTCAGAGTACTTCAGCCATTCGACAAAGGTTAGTCTTTATGATATGGAGTAGAGTGAAATGTAATTCATTAGATGCCCCTTCAATGATTGCTCCCATGATAAACGTTGATGAGACAAATGAAATGATTCTCATCTTCCTTTTTCAGTGATTGAAATCTACTAACACACTACCGTATAATCGGCCACTATGGGGCAAGACATGATAGAGCCTCCACGCGCTTTGCCCTGGGCAGTCTTCGGACTGGCGAATACTATCATTAAGTTGAATCTGCTATCAGTCAACTTGAACGTTGCGTCGCATTAGAGGGGTATATAAACCACTGCCTCTCATTTCATTTCATTTCAATCATGCAGACGCCGAACAGTCAAGTCAGCTCTCCTCGCGGACCGCAGTTAAGGCCGCGAAATTTATTTGAGGAGTTTGCCAGGCTAGAGGAGCAAGACAGAGTTTTTAATAATCTTGCTCGGATTGGCAATCCGATGACAGCAACTGCTGTCAATCCAACGGAATGGCGCTACATTCCACTTTTTAGCCATGTACCAGTTAGTGTGGAAGTCGACACTGCTACCAAGGAGAGAGTCAAAGACTTTCTCAGCAGAATTGGTAGGGTGTAAGATGACGTTACTCCCGAGAACGAACCATCGGCTCTCTTAAGGGCCACCATGGGGCAAGACATGATAGAACCTCCTCGCGGTTTGCCTGGGCAGTCTTCGGACTGGCGAATACTATCATTAAGTTGAATCTGCTATCAGTCAACTTGAACGTTGCAAATGAAGTTCGGTGTAATACTGCCTTTCGACGGGCGTTCCTGTAAAGGGCGGCGGTGAAACCCGTAGCTATGTATACCGCAAGGGACATTCGGCAATGGTCAATCTTGTTAAACCTCTCTGCGTCATGTTTGCAAGTGATTGCCTCTGTCTCAACGTAGTATGCATTCGCGCCAGGGCGACATTTAGCCAACTGTCGAAGGTTGCCTAAAACTTTCCATTGCATACGTTATGAGAACCATGAGTTCTACCTGTCTCTATCAATGAGACGAATTGATGAATGGAATGAAATGGGAGAACACTCACGCGCCACACGCAACATAACACACTTCTCTCTTCCGTAGTCTAACAAGCTCTTTACACATGGATCGCAGTCGATTGCTATCCCTGTATCAGAAGTGTAAGCTATCTTAATTTTATCTAACACTATTTCATCTACCATTATCATCCATATGAAATGTTATAAGAATTGCAAGTTAGACTAAGCGTGCTACTATTTCCAAATGAAAAAGTATACATGGTTAAATCATCCACTGAAGCCCCATTCAAGTAAGTCAGTATGAAAGCAAAGATAATATGAAATAAAAATTTATTATGGCATGTATTTCAAAAGGTCTTCATCGTCAATATCGTCCCAGAGTCTGGCTTCACATAGATTACAAAAACAGTTCACTTGCTTCAATCGTTCTTCTACCGCGAGCCTCACTTTGTCGATATACTCCCACTCCGCTATAGTTCGTGACTGGGAGTTAGGGGTGTGCCATTCCCATAATTGGGGGAATTTGGTGCTGGCGATCTCCATCACTATTCGTGAGTGTCGTTAGAAAGTGTATCATGGTTTGTAAAAGTTTTACTGCAACACAGGTTGATGTATAGTTAGAAAAGTTTGATCATCAACGTTGTATTCGTAAGTCTAGTCAGAAACTTTATCATGTTGTACAAAAGTTTTATTGCAACACAGGTTGATGTATAGTTAGAAAGTTTGATCATCAACGTTTTATTTGTAAGTCTAGTCAGAAAGTGCATCATGGTTTGCAAAGTTAGTGTAGTCAAATAATTTTACTGTGACACCCGTTTGAGAAAGTAAAGTCTGATCATCGAAGTTGTATTCGTGAGTGTCGTTAGAAAGTGTATCATTGTTTGTAAAAGTTTTACTGCAACACAGGTTGATGTATAGTTAGAAAAGTATGATCATGACGTTTTATGAAACACACATGTCATGAAATGTAAGCGTTAGTGTAGTCAAATAATTTACCGCGACGCACGTTTGTGAAAATAAAGTTTGATCATTGACGTTATATGACTGACCGAACTCATCACAGCACTAGAAAGTTTTAGAAGGTTTTATTTACTGCACAGTGTAGATTGTCTTGTAACTTACTTTCACAGTGTTAGAAAGTTTTATTGGAGACAGTTGCCAAATGTTTCCCTATTAGAAATTCAAACTTCATGACTGTTAGATTAGCTTCATCAGGTTTAGTAAAAGCAGTTTTCTACTGCAGTAAGACTGCGAGTTTAGAATGTTATATGAAAACAGTGTTTATCACAGCGCTAGAAAGTTTTACTGCGCTGTGTAGATTGTTTCACACAAGGTCTTATAGTCAGCGTTGAATGTTTTATAAAACCAGATGTTGTCACACACGTTGAGTGTATGAGAGCTAGTTCCATGACATTGAATCGCATGGATTGTAAAGTTCATAATCCAAGGCTAGGCTCCTGTACGTTTGGATTTAGGGTTTTATATTACATGCGTTAACCGTTCGTGTAGAATATGTGAAGCAGATGTTCGCTTAAATGCAAATGTTGAAATAAGTTTGTAAGAAATCTTTGACAGGTTGTTGTGAAACGTAGCGAACGTTGAAGAAATGTTTCTGCAGTCACACTCGTTAGCGTGCCAGCTTTACTAAATGTATTCTATTCTCCAATGAGGATTGTTGTCTAATGAGAATCAAGCCTTCCACAGTGAGAATCATTCCATCGTTGAATCATACAAGTGATGGACTCACATTCTCTCTTTGGGATATCATTTTCAAAGTGAATGGGCTATATTATGGTCAGCACAAGGATAACAAAATAGCCTCTCTCTCGATATACACTGAATCCATCCTATATATTCCAAAGCCACCCAACGTAGATGACATTATTGACTTCCTTAACGGGGGTGGTACGAAGCGCAAGTCGGAGAAGAATGCTACCTCCAAACGCAAGTCAAGGAAAGAGAATTGCTAATCCTTTCCTAACTCTACCCTATGACAATTCGCTTATGTGCTTTGAGTGTCGTAGACGTGGTCTTATTAGATACATTTTACTTCTTCGTTGCCATCATATCATTTGCGTATTTTGTCGTGAAAAGCATCGATGTAATTCTTCATTTTGCAATATGTTATAGAACGCTTCCTTAGATGTGTAAGTTTCCGTTTTAGACTTCTATCATCATTTTTATGGATTGTGAGGGTGAACCTGTACAGGAGCTCAGTGCTATTGCTATGAACAATTGGACATATCAGATTGTTAGTGTCTATCATCAACATGCCAACTGTGATCCCAATGTTGATCAATGGGCGAGAAAACACATTCATGGACTTAATCTGAAATATTTGCAAGACTATGGCTTTTCTTGTGACAGTGCTCTTCTTATTGACTTTAAACGATGGTTAGCTGCTTTCAATGTTATACGCATCTTTTGTAATAATCCTGGTAAGGAGAGGAAAGTATTTCCCAATCTAATCATTGATGATATTTTGCTCCCGCCTTGGGATAGTAGAGTGAATCAACATTATCATGAAGTCACGAAACGTTTTAAGGATTTATGTGTTCCTATTTTGTCTGTTCGTTGTAGTAGCTACGTTCATAACCAATGCTTCTTTCCTCCTTACCTCAACACTGCCAAAGTCCTGTATGGCTATCATTGCTCGCTGTATGATAGTTACCAGCTGTATCTATTTTATCTCTTTCAAACCATTGATTTATAATGCATGCTTGTTATAGTGATTCAATAAATGTTACTATGAGAAGAGTTGTTGTTTTCATGCAATGAATGGGTTAGATAAAGGGCGATCATGTCTTTCTCAAACGACTGTGGAACATTGATTTCCATGATGAAGATTTAAACAGTTAGATTCGATGACAAATAAGATTTATTAGTTTGCAAGTTAGACTAAGCGTTCTATTATTTGTAAATGAAAGATATAGTTTCAACAGTGTGTACGTTAGAAATAAAGTTTTATCTGTTTGTAAAATGAGATTGTAGGATTTACTAGTTTGCAAGTTAGACTAAGCGTTCTACTATTTGTAAATGAAAGATATAGTTTCAATAGTTTACAGATTACAAAATAAAGTTTCAATAGTGTTTATGTTAAAAATAAAGTTTAAGCTGTTTGTGTGTTAGAAATAGAATAAAGTTTCAACAGTTTGTTGATTAAAAATAAAGTTTCAACAGTGTGCACGTTAGAAATAAAGTTTTATCTGTTTGTAAATGAGATTGTAGGATTTACTAGTTTACAAGTTAAGAATAAAGTTTTATCTGCTTGTATGTCAGAAATGAAATAAAGTTTCACCAGTTTAAAAGTTAAGAATAAAGTTTCAATAGTGTGTATGTTAAGAATAAAGTTCTATCTGTTTATATGTTAGAAATAAAATGAAGTTTCGCCAGTTTACAAGTTAAGAATACATTTTATCTGCTTGTATGTTAGAAATGAAATAAAATTTCACCAGTTTACAAGTTAAAAATAAAGTTTCAATATTTTGCAAGTTAAAACTAATGTTTCAATAGTGCGTATGTTAAGAATAAAGTTTTATCTGTTTCTATGTTAGAAATAAAATGAAAGTTCATCAGTTTACAAGCTAATAATAAAGTTTTATCTGTTTGTATGTTAGAAATAAAACAAAGTTTCAACCGTTAACAAGTTAAAAATAAAGTTTCAGATGAAAATAAAGTTTCAATAGTGTATATGATGGAAATAAAGTTTAAGCGCTTTGTGCGTTAGAAATAAAGTTTCAGCCGTTTACAAGTTAAAAATAAAGTTTCAACAGTGTGTACGTTAGAAATAAAGTTTTAGCTGTTTATATGTTAGAAACAAAATAAAGTTTCAACAGTTTGTTGATTAAAAATAAAGTTTCAACAGTCTGCACGTTAGAAATAAAGTTTTATCTGTTTGTAAATGAGATTGTAGGATTTACTAGTTTACAAGTTAAGAATAAAGTTTCAATAGTGTGTATGTTAAGAATAAAGTTCTATCTGTTTATATGTTAGAAATAAAATGAAGTTTCGCCAGTTTACAAGTTAAGAATACATTTTATCTGCTTGTATGTTAGAAATGAAATAAAGTTTCACCAGTTTACAAGTTAAAAATAAAGTTTCAATATTTTGCAAGTTAAAACTAATGTTTCAATAGTGCGTACGTTAAGAATAAAGTTTTATCTGTTTGTATGTTAGAAATAAAATGAAGGTTCGCCAGTTTACAAGTTAAGAATAAAGTTTTATCTGCTTGTATGTTAGAATTAAAACAAAGTTTCACCAGTTTACAAGTTAAAAAATAAAGTTTCAATAGTGTGTACGTTAGAAATAAAGTTTCAATAGCGTGTATGTTAAGAATAAAGTTTTATCTGTTTGGATGTTAGAAATAAAATGAAAGTTCATCAGTTTACAAGCTAATAATAAAGTTTTATCTGTTTGTATGTTAGAAATAAAACAAAGTTTCAACCGTTAACAAGTTAAAAATAAAGTTTCAGATGAAAATAAAGTTTCAATAGTGTATATGATGGAAATAAAGTTTAAGCGCTTTGTGCGTTAGAAATAAAGTTTCAGCCGTTTACAAGTTAAAAATAAAGTTTCAACAGTGTGTACGTTAAGAATAAAGTTCTATCTGTTTATATGTTAGAAATAAGAATGAAGGTTCACCAGTTTACAAGTTAAGAATAAAGTTTTATCTGCTTGTATGTCAGAAATGAAATAAAGTTTCACCAGTTTAAAAGTTAAGAATAAAGTTTCAATAGTGTGTATGTTAAGAATGAAGTTTTATCTATTTGTAGGTTAGAATTAAAACAAAGTTTCAACCGTTTACAAGTTAAAAATAAAGTTTCAATAGTTAAAACCTTAAAAATAAAGTTTCAATAGTGTATATGTTACGAATAAAGTTCTATCCGTTTGTATGTTAGAAATAAAAATGAAGGTTCACCAGTTTACAAGTTAAGAATAAAGTTTTATCTGCTTGCATGTCAGAAATGAAATAAAGTTTCACCAGTTTAAAAGTTAAGAATAAAGTTTCAATAGTATGTATGTTGAGAATAAAGTTCTATCTGTTTATATGGTAGAAATAAAATGAAGTTTCGCCAGTTTACAAGTTAAGAATAAATTTTATCTGCTTGTATGTTAGAAATGAAATAAAGTTTCACCAGTTTACAAGTTAAAAAATAAAGTTTCAATAGTGTGTACGTTGGAAATAAAGTTTCAATAGTGTGTATGTTAAGAATAAAGTTTTATCTGTTTGTATGCTAGAAATAAAACAAAGTTTCAACCGTTAACAAGTTAAAAATAAAGTTTCAGATGAAAATAAAGTTTCAATAGTGTGTATGATGGAAATAAAGTTTAAGCGCTTTGCGCGTTAGAAATAAAGTTTCATCCGTTTACAAGTTAAAAATAAAGTTTCAACAGTGTGTACGTTAGAAATAAAGTTTTAGCTGTTTATATGTTAGAAACAAAATAAAGTTTCAACAGTTTACAAGTTGAAAAATAAAGTTTCAACAGTGTGTACGTTAGAAATAAATGAAAGAAAAGAACTGCATCGTATGAGTATTCAAAGCATGTTTTGTAAATCAAATGTGTATAGTCCTGACATGATAGAATCAAATGAACTTGACAAACGCGTTTGTCAAGCTTGATTCTATCATGTCAGGACTATACACATTTGATTTACAAAACATGCTTTGAATACTCATACGATGAAGTTCTTTTCTTTCATTTATTTCTAACGTACACACTGTTGAAACTTTATTTTTCAACTTGTAAACTGTTGAAACTTTATTTTGTTTCTAACAAATAAACAGCTAAAACTTTATTTCTAACGTACACACTGTTGAAACTTTATTTTTAACTTGTAAACGGCTGAAACTTTATTTCTAACACGATTCTATCATGTCAGGACTATACACATTTGATTTACAAAACATGCTTTGAATACTCATACGATGAAGTTCTTACTTTCATTTATTTCTAACGTACACACTGTTGAAACTTTATTTTTCAACTTGTAAACTGTTGAAACTTTATTTCTAACGTGCACACTGTTGAAACTTTATTTTTAACTTGTAAACGGCTGAAACTTTATTTCTAACGCACAAAGCGCCTAAACTTTATTTCCATCATACACACTATTGAAACTTTATTTAAATCTGTAAACTGTTGAAACGATATTTTCAATTACAACTAGTAGAATACTGAGTCTAACTTGCAAACTAGTAAATCCTACGATCGTACTTTACAAACAGATAAAACTTTATTTCTAACGTAGACACTGTTGAAACTTTATTTTTAACTTGTAAACGGTTGAAACTTTATTTCTAACGTGCACACTATTGAAACTTTATTTTTTAACTTGTAAACTGGTGAAACTTTGTTTTAATTCTAACATGCAAGCAGATAAAACTTTATTCTTAACATACGCACTATTGAAACATTAGTTTTAACTTGAAAACTATTGAAACTTTATTTTTAACTTGTTAACGGTTGAAACTTTGTTTTATTTCTAACATACAAATAGATAAAACTTTATTATTAACTTGTAAACTGATGAACCTTCATTTTATTTCTAACATACAAACAGATAAAACTTTATTCTTAACATACACGCTATTGAAACTTTATTTCTAACGTACACACAATTGAAACTTTATTTTTTAACTTGTAAACTGGTGAAACTTTGTTTTAATTCTAACATACAAGCAGATAAAAATTTATTCTTAACTTGTAAACTGGCGAACCTTCATTTTATTTCTAACATATAGACAGATAGAACTTTATTCTTAACATACACACTATTGAAACTTTATTTTTAACTTGTAAACGGCTGAAACTTTATTTCTAACGCGCAAAGCGCTTAAACTTTATTTCCATCATACACACTATTGAAACTTTATTTTCATCTGAAACTTTATTTTTAACTTGTTAACGGTTGAAACTTTGTTTTATTTCTAGCATACAAACAGATAAAACTTTATTCTTAACATACACACTATTGAAACTTTATTTCCAACGTACACACTATTGAAACTTTATTTTTTAACTTGTAAACTGGTGAAACTTTATTTCATTTGTAACATACAAGCAGATAAAATTTATTCTTAACTTGTAAACTGGCGAAACTTCATTTTATTTCTACCATATAAACAGATAGAACTTTATTCTCAACATACATACTATTGAAACTTTATTCTTAACTTTTAAACTGGTGAAACTTTATTTCATTTCTGACATGCAAGCAGATAAAACTTTATTCTTAACTTGTAAACTGGTGAACCTTCATTTTTATTTCTAACATACAAACGGATAGAACTTTATTCTTAACATATACACTATTGAAACTTTATTTTTAACGTGTTAACTATTGAAACTTTATTTTAACTTGTAAACGGTTGAAACTTTGTTTTAATTCTAACCTACAAATAGATAAAACTTTATTCTTAACATACACACTATTGAAACTTTATTCTTAACTTTTAAACTGGTGAAACTTTATTTCATTTCTGACATACAAGCAGATAAAACTTTATTCTTAACTTGTAAACTGGTGAACCTTCATTCTTATTTCTAACATATAAACAGATAGAACTTTATTCTTAACGTACACACTGTTGAAACTTTATTTTTAACTTGTAAACGGCTGAAACTTTATTTCTAACGCACAAAGCGCTTAAACTTTATTTCCATCATATACACTATTGAAACTTTATTTTCATCTGAAACTTTATTTTTAACTTGTTAACGGTTGAAACTTTGTTTTATTTCTAACATACAAACAGATAAAACTTTATTATTAGCTTGTAAACTGATGAACTTTCATTTTATTTCTAACATAGAAACAGATAAAACTTTATTCTTAACATACGCACTATTGAAACATTAGTTTTAACTTGCAAAATATTGAAACTTTATTTTTAACTTGTAAACTGGTGAAATTTTATTTCATTTCTAACATACAAGCAGATAAAATGTATTCTTAACTTGTAAACTGGCGAAACTTCATTTTATTTCTAACATATAAACAGATAGAACTTTATTCTTAACATACACACTATTGAAACTTTATTCTTAACTTGTAAACTGGTGAAACTTTATTTCATTTCTGACATACAAGCAGATAAAACTTTATTCTTAACTTGTAAACTAGTAAATCCTACAATCTCATTTACAAACAGATAAAACTTTATTTCTAACGTGCACACTGTTGAAACTTTATTTTTAATCAACAAACTGTTGAAACTTTATTCTATTTCTAACACACAAACAGCTTAAACTTTATTTTTAACATAAACACTATTGAAACTTTATTTTGTAATCTGTAAACTATTGAAACTATATCTTTCATTTACAAATAGTAGAACGCTTAGTCTAACTTGCAAACTAGTAAATCCTACAATCTCATTTTACAAACAGATAAAACTTTATTTCTAACGTACACACTGTTGAAACTATATCTTTCATTTACAAATAATAGAACGCTTAGTCTAACTTGCAAACTAATAAATCTTATTTGTCATCGAATCTAACTGTTTAAATCTTCATCATGGAAATCAATGTTCCACAGTCGTTTGAGAAAGACATGATCGCCCTTTATCTAACCCATTCATTGCATGAAAACAACAACTCTTCTCATAGTAACATTTATTGAATCACTATAACAAGCATGCATTATAAATCAATGGTTTGAAAGAGATAAAATAGATACAGCTGGTAACTATCATACAGCGAGCAATGATAGCCATACAGGACTTTGGCAGTGTTGAGGTAAGGAGGAAAGAAGCATTGGTTATGAACGTAGCTACTACAACGAACAGACAAAATAGGAACACATAAATCCTTAAAACGTTTCGTGACTTCATGATAATGTTGATTCACTCTACTATCCCAAGGCGGGAGCAAAATATCATCAATGATTAGATTGGGAAATACTTTCCTCTCCTTACCAGGATTATTACAAAAGATGCGTATAACATTGAAAGCAGCTAACCATCGTTTAAAGTCAATAAGAAGAGCACTCTCACAAGAAAAGCCATAGTCTTGCAAATATTTCAGATTAAGTCCATGAATGTGTTTTCTCGCCCATTGATCAACATTGGGATCACAGTTGGCATGTTGATGATAGACACTAACAATCTGATATGTCCAATTGTTCATAGCAATAGCACTGAGCTCCTGTACAGGTTCACCCTCACAATCCATAAAAATGATGATAGAAGTCTAAAACGGAAATTTACACATCTAAGGAAGCGTTCTATAACATATTGCAAAATGAAGAATTACATCGATGCTTTTCACGACAAAATACGCAAATGATATGATGGCAACGAAGAAGTAAAATGTATCTAATAAGACCACGTCTACGACACTCAAAGCACATAAGCGAATTGTCATAGGGTAGAGTTAGGAAAGGATTAGCAATTCTCTTTCCTTGACTTGCGTTTGGAGGTAGCATTCTTCTCCGACTTGCGCTTCGTACCACCCCCGTTAAGGAAGTCAATAATGTCATCTACGTTGGGTGGCTTTGGAATATATAGGATGGATTCAGTGTATATCGAGAGAGAGGCTATTTTGTTATCCTTGTGCTGACCATAATATAGCCCATTCACTTTGAAAATGATATCCCAAAGAGAGAATGTGAGTCCATCACTTGTATGATTCAACGATGGAATGATTCTCACTGTGGAAGGCTTGATTCTCATTAGACAACAATCCTCATTGGAGAATAGAATACATTTAGTAAAGCTGGCACGCTAACGAGTGTGACTGCAGAAACATTTCTTCAACGTTCGCTACGTTTCACAACAACCTGTCAAAGATTTCTTACAAACTTATTTCAACATTTGCATTTAAGCGAACATCTGCTTCACATATTCTACACGAACGGTTAACGCATGTAATATAAAACCCTAAATCCAAACGTACAGGAGCCTAGCCTTGGATTATGAACTTTACAATCCATGCGATTCAATGTCATGGAACTAGCTCTCATACACTCAACGTGTGTGACAACATCTGGTTTTATGAAACATTCAACGCTGACTATAAGACCTTGTGTGAAACAATCTACACAGCGCAGTAAAACTTTCTAGCGCTGTGATGAACACTGTTTTCATATAACATTCTAAGCTCGCAGTCTTACTGCAGTAGAAAACTGCTTTTACTAAACCTGATGAAGCTAATCTAACAGTCATGAAGTTTGAATTTCTAATAGGGAAACATTTGGCAACTGTCTCCAATAAAACTTTCTAACACTGTGAAAGTAAGTTACAAGACAATCTACACTGTGCAGTAAATAAAACCTTCTAAAACTTTCTAGTGCTGTGATGAGTTCGGTCAGTCATATAACGTCAATGATCAAACTTTATTTTCACAAACGTGCGTCGCGGTAAATTATTTGACTACACTAACGCTTACATTTCATGACATGTGTGTTTCATAAAACGTCATGATCATACTTTTCTAACTATACATCAACCTGTGTTGCAGTAAAACTTTTACAAACAATGATACACTTTCTAACGACACTCACGAATACAACTTCGATGATCAGACTTTACTTTCTCAAACGGGTGTCACAGTAAAATTATTTGACTACACTAACTTTGCAAACCATGATGCACTTTCTGACTAGACTTACAAATAAAACGTTGATGATCAAACTTTCTAACTATACATCAACCTGTGTTGCAATAAAACTTTTGTACAACATGATAAAGTTTCTGACTAGACTTACGAATACAACGTTGATGATCAAACTTTTCTAACTATACATCAACCTGTGTTGCAGTAAAACTTTTACAAACCATGATACACTTTCTAACGACACTCACGAATAGTGATGGAGATCGCCAGCACCAAATTCCCCCAATTATGGGAATGGTACACCCCTAACTCCCAGTCACGAACTATAGCGGAGTGGGAGTATATCGACAAAGTGAGGCTCGCGGTAGAAGAACGATTGAAGCAAGTGAACTGTTTTTGTAATCTATGTGAAGCCAGACTCTGGGACGATATTGACGATGAAGACCTTTTGAAATACATGCCATAATAAATTTTTATTTCATATTATCTTTGCTTTCATACTGACTTACTTGAATGGGGCTTCAGTGGATGATTTAACCATGTATACTTTTTCATTTGGAAATAGTAGCACGCTTAGTCTAACTTGCAATTCTTATAACATTTCATATGGATGATAATGGTAGATGAAATAGTGTTAGATAAAATTAAGATAGCTTACACTTCTGATACAGGGATAGCAATCGACTGCGATCCATGTGTAAAGAGCTTGTTAGACTACGGAAGAGAGAAGTGTGTTATGTTGCGTGTGGCGCGTGAGTGTCCTCCCATTTCATTCCATTCATCAATTCGTCTCATTGATAGAGACAGGTAGAACTCATGGTTCTCATAACGTATGCAATGGAAAGTTTTAGGCAACCTTCGACAGGTGGCTAAATGTCGCCCTGGCGCGAATGCATACTACGTTGAGACAGAGGCAATCACTTGCAAACATGACGCAGAGAGGTTTAACAAGATTGACCATTGCCGAATGTCCCTTGCGGTATACATAGCTACGGGTTTCACCGCCGCCCTTTACAGGAACGCCCGTCGAAAGGAAGTATTACACCGAACTTCATTTGCAACGTTCAAGTTGACTGATAGCAGATTCAACTTAATGATAGTATTCGCCAGTCCGAAGACTACCCAGGGCAAACCGCGAGGAGGTTCTATCATGTCTTGCCCCATGGTGGCCCTTAAGAGAGCCGATGGTTCGTTCTCGGGAGTAACGTCATCTTACACCCTACCAATTCTGCTGAGAAAGTCTTTGACTCTCTCCTTGGTAGCAGTGTCGACTTCCACACTAACTGGTACATGGCTAAAAAGTGGAATGTAGCGCCATTCCGTTGGATTGACAGCAGTTGCTGTCATCGGATTGCCAATCCGAGCAAGATTATTAAAAACTCTGTCTTGCTCCTCTAGCCTGGCAAACTCCTCAAATAAATTTCGCGGCCTTAACTGCGGTCCGCGAGGAGAGCTGACTTGACTGTTCGGCGTCTGCATGATTGAAATGAAATGAAATGAGAGGCAGTGGTTTATATACCCCTCTAATGCGACGCAACGTTCAAGTTGACTGATAGCAGATTCAACTTAATGATAGTATTCGCCAGTCCGAAGACTGCCCAGGGCAAAGCGCGTGGAGGCTCTATCATGTCTTGCCCCATAGTGGACGATTATACGGTAGTGTGTTAGTAGATTTCAATCACTGAAAAAAGGAAGATGAGAATCATTTCATTTGTCTCATCCACGTTTATCATGGGAGCAATCATTGAAGGGGCATCTAATGAATTACATTTCACTCTACTCCATATCATAAAGACTAACCTTTGTCGAATGGCTGAAGTACTCTGACCTGGCGAGAGAAAACGTCACGTTGAGTATGAAGTCGAATGCCCAACATGAGCAATACCTCATAGGTTTCGGTCTAACAAACGACGAACAACCCGTGCAACACAATCCCTCTACGGCAGTACCCGCCGTCCCGAAGGAACGCTCGAGCAAAGGAGGTATTACAGCGATGATGTGCTTTATGAGCAGAAGTGAATCTCTTGATAGCAAGAGACTATTCAACTAGATAGCAAGTCAAAACAAACTGATAGCAGGACAAATGTATAGTCAGTAATTTACACTTAGTGAGGAATGATAGATTTGAGTGTAGTGAGTGGCACTCGATCCCGTCGACAGCCCGAAGGCCTTGTACTGATCACTAGGGAAGTGAGAGATCTTCCCCGATACCCGCTATTTACAGCTTAAGACATCATTGTCACTGCCCCGAAGTGGTAACAGCAACGCCGAGTCAAAGGTAGTGAACAGTAGCTGGGATCTAACCCCTCAAAGCTGCCTTAGTCTTAGTTAAATTTGAAATCTGATAGCAGATTTGAACTCAGCATACTTGAAAACCTTGAGGAAACATCCCAAGTTATTGCTTTGATCAGCTTGATAGCAAGCCGTAGAGAGCTTGATTCACCAGCGTTTTGCAATGGAGATGTTTAGAGGCCACCCATGACAAGATAGCTAAGACTCAACCGATTGGCGTTCAAAGTGCTACGTTGAGAGCTGTGTCAAATGCCCAACATGAGACATGAGTTGTCCCAGCGGTTACGGTCTCAAATATGACACATTCCTTTGCCACACTTATCACTACGGCATCGTCCGCCGTCCCGAAGGAACACCCTGTCAGTGGAATATTACAGCAAAACTCTCCGTGTCTTGCTCGCTTTCAGTGAAAAGCCGCTTATAGCATGAGAAGACTGGCTCAGACATCATTAAAAATGCTTTCATTGACTTCAGCAGGGTCGAAAACCCCAGAAAACCTCCAAAACTAGTGAATTTAAATTTTTCAACTTTCTAGCACTACTTATGAAACTTTATAAGTAGTCTATCACTTAGGGCAGGTCAATAGCGACCGAACCTTTTTTGAATCAAGTCAAACGGACTTGTAGAAGCAAAGTTACAAGCCTTTAAAGTTTTGGAGTCTTTTATGGCCTGGAGACGAAGGCCATCTCCTGGCAAACCTCTAAGTCTGACGCCTTAGCTGATATCAGCAATGAAATTTTCTAAGTCGGTTTCTTACAGAAACTCGGGATTTGGAATGTCCGAAGCTATCATCGGAGCTCAGAGAGACGACTTACCGTTGGCAATCTCTCGTCTGAATGACAAGTCTCTGTCGGTTCCCAGCTTATATAGTGTGTGGCGATCAGCTGATGACGTAATACCCATCATCCAAACACTCAAAACCCGTCTATCTCCGGTTCTAGTGCTCCGATTGAGCTGGAAATATACCATTTCCTTGTAGAATTTGACGCTGAATCCGAATCTGGCCTCCGTTTTCCCATCCGATGCTTCGTTTTGGCTCAACAGTAGGCAGCCATCGCAAAAATTCTAACTCTGTCGTTTTTCGCTAATGTCCCAAAATCTTAAATGGTGTCTCACATCTAAGCGAAGACAGATAGGAACAAGCCGATTCTTTCACTGAATTTGTCTCACTCTTAGCTTTCAAACGAGCTATCGCACGACAAAATCCGTCCACTGGAAGCCAAAATCGAAGCAAGGTGTCCAGAGGGGGGGGGGAACGTCAGCGAAAATTTTTCTCTCCGATTGACTTGAAACTCACCATACCGATTCAGAATTTCACGCTGAATCCGAATCTGGCCTCCGTTTTCTCATCCGATGCTTCGTTTTGAAGCTACAGCCCAAAACGTCCCAAATTCTAACTCTGTCGTTTTTCGTCAATGTCCCAAAATCTTAAATGATGTCTCACATCTAAACGAAGACAGATAGGAACAAGCCGATTCTTTCACTGAATTTGTCTCACTCTTAGCTTTCAAACGAGCTATGGCACGACAAAATCCGTCCACTGGAAGCCAAAATCGAAGCGAGCTGTCCAGAGGGGGAGGGGACGTCAGCGAAAATTTTTTCTCTCCGATTGCGTTCAAATTCACCATACCGATGCAGAATTTTACGCTGAATCCGAATCGGGCAGCCATTTCACCATCCGAGGCTTCGTTTTGAAGCTACAGCCCAAAACGTCCCAAATTCTAACTCTGTCGTTTTTCGCCAATGTCCCAAAATCTTAAATGGCGTCTCACATCTAAACGAAGACAGATATGAACAAGCCGTTTGTTTCACTGAATTTGTCTCACTCTTAGCTTTCAAACGAGCTATGGCACGACAAAATCCGTCCACTAGAAGACAAAATCGAAGCGAGCTGTCCAGAGGGGGGGGACGTCAGCGAAAATTTTTTCTCTCCGATTGACTTGAAACTCACCATACAGATAGAGAATTTCACGCTGAATCCGAATCTGGCCTCCGTTTTCTCATCCGATGCTTCGTTTGGGCGCTACACACCAAAACGTCCCAAATTCTAACTCTGTTAAAATTTTGAAGAAAAATTTTTTCTCGCCGATTGCCTTGAAACTCACCATACCGATGCAGAATTTTACGCTGAATCCGAATCTGGCAGCCATTTCACCATCCACGACAACCTAGACGGTCGCCCACGTCAACCTAGACGGTCGCCCACGTTAACCTGGACGGTCGCCCACGTCAACCAGGCGGTCGGACCAACTCACCCGAGTCTCACACTCTGTCGTTGCAGAGGGGGGGGAGTCAGCGAACAGTTTGTGAACGTGGACCCACCTGGCCGGCACACCACGACAGACTACAACCTCTGTCGTTCCAGAGGGGGGGGAGTCAGACCCGAAGCACCACGGCGGCCGACCACGACACTCTGTCGTTCCAGAGGGGGGGAGGGGGGGCGCGCTGTGTTTATTATGGACCTTTTATTACTACTCGCCGAGTCATTCAGACTCTAGTGCCTCTAGAGATGGCACATCCAAGGGAGAAGTCGGAAGAAACGAGTGGTGAAGTTTCAGTGGAACCAACGGAAGATGTGGAAGATGCAGCTTCCCGAGAAGAGGAACAAGGTGATCAACAGGAAGAGACCAATGATATCTGCGACATTGGTACCGTCGATCAGCAAAGCAGTGACAGTGAGAAAGAAGAGGATGAGCACCGGCAAGAAGAAACAAGAAGTCGATTTGGTCGTCTGATTCAACCAGTAGACAAATTCTTTTGAAATACATTTCATACTTCCCTACCTTTCTCTTATAGACCTAAAATATATATAAATAGACGGTAATGATTTGTTATTGAGAACTACGTTCTCATCTGGGGGAGTATGTGGAATTGAAATAAATGATTCTTGTTCAAGGTTGAACGAAAATCGGATGCTTATTGCGTTTCGTCCAGCGAGTAAAAGTGTCTGAAAACAGCTGATCGTTTTCTACAACAAACTACGTAATTCTACATCCGCAAGTGCGGCGTCTTAGAAGAAGAAACTTGCTGGCACAATGTTTTTGATGGGCATCTCTCAGTAATTGTACTTGTCTCCAGTGGCGGCGCCAAGGGGTTACATAGGGTTACTGATGGTAACCGCTAGAAATCGAATTGTAACCGTTCTGTGAATTTGAGCTCATTGACTTGACGACTACATCAACATTAAAAAAACTTGTGCGTCTTATAGAATCTGAGTCATGTCAGTCTTATTCTATCAATAAAATGTTTGTGAGACGCAGTGTCGACATGTGCACGCAGGGCACAGAGCAGAGGGATCTGAAATCAATAGTAACTGACACATAACGCTGTGGTTTGTGTGCACGAATGAAGGATCGCATTTCGTTACAATCAGTGACGATGACGAATACTTTATTGTTCGATTGAGGGTGCCCTTTCATTGGCCTTGCGAGTTATGAAGAAGACTGAATTGAAGACTCAGGCGAAGACTCTCAACTGATTGTTTCTGTGACTGAGACACACACTTGCAGAATCAACAACGAGTGTTGCCAGATTATCAGATATGGATAAATAGTCCGGGAGCTAGCGTGAAGTTGTGCAGGGAACGAGGTAGTACATAAAACTTTCACACAGCATAGTACACCTCTAACCTACTGCAAAACTTCGCGTCTGCCGGATCAGATCATTTGCTTTTCAGAAATAGAGAGGATAACACAATCCTATGTATTTCCAGTGGTAAAATTGTGACATTTAAGGTGTTGACTCCATTTTTTCGAATTTTTGTTCATAAAAGTTATACAAATTGGTATTTTGTTGAACTGGTTATTATAGAAATCATCTACAGATCATGATCTTTCAAATGAGTTATCATTCAGTGACAGAGGATGAAGTAAAGTGTACAAACAGACATTTTTCGTTGGTGTAACTGCAAATTTTAACATAGAAATTTCAGGAAAATTGTTGATATACTTTAACGAAAAGTGTCTGTTTGCACACTTTACTTCATCCTATGTCACTGAATGATAACTCATTTGAAAGATCATGATCTGTAGATGATTTCTATAATAACCAGTTCAACAAAATACCAATTTGTATAACTTTTATGAGCAAAAACTCGAAAAATGGAGTCAACACCTTAAATGTCACAATTTTACCATTGGAAATACACAGGATTGTGTTATCCTCTCTATTTCTGAAAAGCAAATGATCTGATCCGGCAGACGCGAAGTTTTGCAGTAGGTTAGAGGTGTACTATGCTATGTGAAAGTTTTATGTACTACCTCGTTCCCTGCACAACTTCACGCTAGCTCCCGGACTAAAATGGCTGTTTTCTGCCAAAAGACGGAGGGAGTCTTCGCTTAGTGATTCTACGGAAACAGCTGAAAGACGTAATCGTGTGGCTCTTCAAAAATCTACTTCACCGACTGACCAGTGTGCCCTTTCCTCCGATATTGATCCGACGTCGGATACATCAAATGAAAGTGTGTGTTCTGTGTCTACTTCTCACCAGAAAGCTACTTTGTCTTCGAACGTCCACATCGATGGTAAATTTGACTCTCTATTGACTAAAGAATTCATGTCTATTGAATCGTGTCCAACTGATGCTGAAGACGATCTTCTTGGTACACCATTATATCATTTAGCAGACGAACATTTCACCCTATCAGCAGAAGCCAAAAGCGCCACGAAAATCATGCCGTCCGCGCCACAGTTAGCGCGTATAGTTCAGGGGAGCACAGAAAGTGTTCATGTCCAAGCCATCTACACATCTAAGTAGTTAATAATGTGAACGCAAAAAGTGAGGATTAAAACGAGGATGCGAACATGGCGTTCCAAACATGTAAATATGAACATTTGAATTCGAACCGCGTTCCAATCATGTGAATAGGAACCACGTTCCGATTGGGATTTGAACTGAGTTCATGTTTCGAGGTTCGGTACAATCAATTGTGTACTGGGGTTGTAACAGCCTGTTCCGATTTTGAATTAAAGTGAGTGAATTAGAACAGGGATGCGAACATTTATTTCGGAACTTGAATAGATAGTTGTTTGTTTTGAGACTGCTTGCTCAAATGCGACAATTGTGGCCATTGTGACTATGATGACAATTTTATTTATTTTCATAACTAGGTTAAGTTATAAATACGTGGAAGTTGCTTCATGGTTAGCTTCCCAATTTCATGGATTGTTGCAAGAGACCTTGGTTATTCGCTAAAGGCTATAGAAACTGTTACAAATCTAAATGAAAATATCAAAGCTGGCGATTTAGTTGAACGACTAATGGATCTGGATGAGCATACCATGAATGCTAATTTGGATCGTAGTTGGATAGAAGATTTCTCAATGCTACATTATAAAGACAGTGAAATTAGGAGGATGAAATTGGAACTTTCTGAAACGGAGATAAAAAAAGTGAAACCTTCAATTGATTTATCGAAATGTTCTATCGATGAAAGTGACTTCAGAAAGAAATTAGAAACAGAGACGTTTAAACTATTATGTGAACGGAACTGCATTAGGTGTTTTGAACGGGAAAAATCCCTTCTCTTGTTACCATGTTCTCATTTTGTCATGTGTTCTACATGCTATATACCCTTGGAAACTACATTTTGTCCCCTTTGTGATGAAGAAATAATTTCAACAGTCACTGTATATCGTTCATAATGAGTCATCATGCGTGTCTGTGATTGGTTGCTATTGTGCAGCTTTTGTATATAAGGTTATCACACTTCTATTACAACCATATGTGTTGAGGATTGTAGACATTAATAAACATGCCATTTACCACGATCATTCCTGTTTCAATTATTCACAAAGACAATCTGTTTACTAGCAAGATTTTCTACTCTGCAAATGATGTTATTGGTTACAAAGCTGATCTCATAGATCTGATGGAGGATATTGTCACATTCTATCATTGTGAAGATGATATTGAACTTCAGAAACTCTTAATGAGGACATTGACCAATGCCCTTACGCGAGTACTACGATTTTGGCTCGATGAAGTGTTCAAGCCTCTGAGTTTGACGGAAGCTATTCCACAGAGTTCTCGTTGCTATTGTGAAATGAGAACACGGAAATTGAAGACTTGTTTGCATGATATAATCGTATTTAGCCACTATGACGAAAATGGTGGTAAATTCAAGGTGGACATGTTTACCGGACCCCCGTCGATGAGCGTCAATGTGGCAGTGCAAGATGACCGGGACATAATCAAGTTTAGAGCATACTATGCTAATCTTTTAAAAGTCTTCGCTTCAAAACCATGCTGTTCATGCTGTCCTCTATCAAAGGATTTAATGTGTAATATAGAACAGCTTATAACTGCAACGACTCAGACTTTGAGTGATGTTGATGACTACGACCTACCATCTGTTACCGTTTGACTTTGTTGCATGGAACTAGGCAAAAATGTATATTTTCATAAATGCTTTGCTTTTAACACAATAAAAATGACTGCAAAACGAAAGGCATCTTTTTCTCGGAAGAATGGTTCTTTTAGACCTTCAAGTCAGTTTAAGAAGGCGTTGCGAAAGTTAAACAGCATGCGAAACAATAAAGTTAAGTGCAAATTAATTCAAAACTCAAGTGATGATTTCATCCGTGATTTGGCTTTTGCAATACACAAATGCCTCCCAATATACAAGCCTTTATTGAGTACTGATTCTCTAAACAGCATTAGAAAATTTTCAAATCCAAGAAGCAGTGATATGAAAAGGCGGAACTTAGTTCAGCGTGGAGGTGGTGGGTTTTTGAATATGTTGAATGATATTGGAAACAGCATTTACAATGTACTCAACAGTCCACTAGGGAAAGTTGTAGCAGGTGCCGCAGTGTTGCTATAGACGACGAATCATGGATTGACACGTCATCATTGATTGATGACTCATGTGAATATGTATATAAGAGAGACGCGCTTGTACTCTTTAATCACTTTCAAGCTATCATTCATCGCTGACGGTTGAAAAGCTCCGAATAAGTACAACATTGAATTATGTCTCAAAAAATGTTTATAGTTAGAGAGGAGAGCGACTCATTTGAACGTGATCTCTTTAAATTCCGACCGACAAGGAAGGTTCAAGGGATTGGAAATACCTTTTACTTCCAAACGTTGAGCTATGGTGACGATGGTTTCTACCTTCAAGTTCCATTTTTCCACAGTAATGGTATGTCTTCATCTGGATATAGCAACATGAGACAAATGCGAGTGACCTTTCCGAAATGGCAGCAGATGATACTCAAAACCATCGACTCTTTGGCGAAGGAATGCGTTGTGTTGCCCGAAAGTGCTCCTACACATTGGAGGAAGGCGTTAGAGGAAGGAAGTGGCTATAAGGATTTACCCGAGTTCGATACGCTATTCTTGAAATTGTCCGATCACTTTCAAGCATTCGATCTACTTGGAAATACAATGGAGTGTGATGATCTGAAGCGCGGACGATACATGGGTTTAATACACGTCAACGGACTATACATTGGTGCTCACGGCTCAACCGGAAAAGTGGCATCGTTACAAATGAAAGTTCTACAGTTGGTTTATGAGCCAATGCCGATTGATAAGTGTCTAATCACCATCGATAAACCTACTTCAAAAGATGGGAAGGATGTTGAAGAAAGCAAAAAGCGGGGACGGAAATCCAAGGAAGGGAGTGTTAAGTTGAAATTGAAACGCCAAGATGCTCAAATTGACGCGAGAAGTTATTTTAATGCTGACATTGATGAGGAAACACAAATGCTGTGAATGTGAAATGAAAGTTTCTAAATGTAAATAAAGTTGTTATGGAACATGACTTGTTTTATTCTAAGCAAACTGGTGGGTGTTGGTCTTTAAAGCTTTTGAAATTTCAGGATGACAGATTTTCGCCTATTCACTGATCGCACAATGTGTGTGGCCGGACCAAGTCAGTCCGGTAAAACTACTTTTGTAACTCAATTACTACAATTTAGAAATGAGATGTTTAATAAAGAAATTAAAAGAGTTAAATGGTGTTATGGCATATTTCAACCACAACTACATTCTGCACTTCGCCAGAAAGGTTATGATGTGAAGCAAGGGTTACCGACAACTGAAGACATCAAAGCAGGTGACTTAATTGTGCTAGATGATCTATTGCGTGAAAGCAAATCATCGAAAGATGTAACTGAAATGTTTATTCAGACAGCACATCATAGGGAAGCCTTCATAATCTATATCACCCAAAACATTTTTGATGGAGGGAAAGAGCAAAGAACTAGGAGTTTGAATACACATTATTTGGCAATATTTAAAAATCCAAGAGACAGCAGTCAGATACATCATCTCAGTAGACAGATATTACCTCAACAACCTAAAGTTCTTTCAAAAATATATGAAGATGTAACTAAGAAACCACATGGCTATCTATTTATTGATCTAACCCAGGAATGTCCGGAACGACTTCGATTTCGAACTAATATCATACCTAATTCCGTTGAACCAATGACAGTTTTCTCGGTTCACAGCTAGTTTTAAGCAATGTACTTTGTTGCCTTATTATTATTACAAACATGTCGTATTCAAAGATGGTAGTCATTCCTCAAGAGGAGTATATACAATTGACTACATTACAAAGTGCACAAGAAGTCAAAAATATAGATCAACCTATTACGAATCAACTTAAGGAACTAACACAAAAGGATATGGAAATTCAGAAGATTAAGGATCCCTATCGACGAATGCAGTTAGCAGCTGAAAACATTGATGAGAGGCGACAGATTCGTGATAAGTTGCGACGATTTATAACCTTGTCAACACCTCGACCATATCGTGTGCGCGCTGAGCGATTATTTGACTTCATTGATCCACATGTGAAGTTCAATGAGAGAGGGGAGATAATAGATGAAACAACTGGTGATGTTATTAGAAATAGTCACATAGATGACCTTCTGCAATATGCTGTCAGAGATGTAAGGCGAAAACTAGGTGCACCACAAGGGTGGTCATATTTTCAGAAAATTTTATCTGATCAAAATGTACCACATAATATTATTGGAGGACCGACTGTGAATGAGTTGGACAAGGGTCACTTACAAGATGAAACAAAAAGTAAAACACCCACGATGGCGGTCAAGCGAGAGCTTCATGATCCCGATGATCTTCAACCAAAAAGAGCTACTAGGCGCTCAATGCGTGTTGGAAAGGATTATAGTAAATATTAAGCAAATATAAATTAAGCTTTGCTTCTCTCATATCATGTCGCTACAAAAGTTTTGCTGCTGTTTGAAATCTGCGCTCGAAGGTAAAGGAGAAGAGGGCATAGAGGTTGATATCAATTGTGTTAGCAGTTGCTGTGGGAGTAATACGCGTGCAAATCAGAACAAAGACGATGAGTACAGCAGTGAAACTCAGAAAGATTTATTACGACTTAAATCACCCCGCAAGTTTCAGTCGTCCGGAGGTTCTAGCTCGTGCAGCAGGTGTGGGAATAGAGAAAGTCAAGAAGTGGTTAAGGAGTCAACCGACTTACACTCTTCACAAAAATGCGAGAAAGCGGTTTCCAACGAGAAAATATGTTGTTAACAATATAGATAGTCAATGGCAAGCGGACTTGGCTGACATGCAACAGATATCACAGTACAATGATGGCTATAAATACATCTTAACCGTAATAGATATTTTATCTCGCTATGCTTGGGCACGTGCGCTGAAATCTAAACGAGGACCAGAAGTTGAAGCGGCTTTTCAGAGCATTTTCGATGAGGGGCGTGTTCCGCAAAGAATACAGACCGATCAAGGGAAGGAATTCGAAAACTCTCATGTTCGAAGTCTCCTTAAAAGTCATAATGTGGAATTGTTTAGTGTCAAAAGTGCTTATAAAGCTGCCATGGTTGAGAGGTTCAATCGCACACTGAAGACAAAAATATGGCGCTATTTCACTGCAAAAAATACACATGTTTGGATAGGTGAGCTGCAGAAATTTGTTAAGAATTACAATGAAAGCTACCATCGAATCATTAAGATGAAACCTGTTGATGTTACCCCAGATAATGCGATGGATGTATGGCTTCGATTGTATGATAAGAAAGCGAAAAACATTTCCAATGAAAAGAAAATTAATGTTGGTGATAGAGTTCGGATTTCAAAGGTTAAGTCTACATTTGAGAAGGGGTATCTACCTAATTGGACTGAAGAAGAGTTTTTTGTAGATGAAGTAAATACAAAATTTAGACCCACCATGTATAAATTAATAGATTACCATGGCAATCCAATTGAAGGAAAATTTTACTCTTATGAATTGCAAGTAGTAGACAGAAGTGAAGAGGTGTATATGATTGACAAAATAATTAGGAGGAAAGGTCATGGCAATCAAAGGAAATATCTAGTTAAATGGAAAGGATATCCTGATTCATTCAATAGCTGGATAACGCACCAGGATCTACAAAATGTGGAGGTGGGAGACACTCGTAACTTTTAAGCTAATATAGCATGTGACTTCTTACATATATGAGGTCAACATGTCTACTAACTTCAACATCATTCTTCCAAGCAATAGCAACCCCAAGATATTCCCAAGTAACAAACCATCTCTATACTCTGTTGAATTCGCTAATCCAATTACTCTGCATGGACCCCATGAAGTTGCTCTAACTGAAATTACTTATTACAACGATATCAGTTTGCTAAAAAACAATTATTTTGAATTACATAAAGAAGTACGAGAGAAGGATGATTGTTTTCGCATATTTCACAATAGTCTACATGGTACATGGGCTTTTCATCATCTAACTTTACATCCTTTTTCAACATCTTTACCATCTGTCCAAAACATGATTAAAATTCAAAAGGCATTTGCAACGTCAACTTTTGATTCTAAGGTTCCCACAATGAGCTTGCAAGATACAGAAAAGGAAATCGGTAGAATGTTTGAACGAATAAATGATCTCTTCAAGCTGACTTTGAATAAATTCTACAAACCAGTCATAAAGGGGTCAACAAAATTGATGAAGGAAGGGAAGCATGTTCTTCTTGTATTAGGTAAAGATTTGAGTCATACTTTTGGATATTCCAGAACAACTTTCTCATCAAGGTATTGGTACAATGGACGTGGGTGGAATTCGGAGAGGAAAGTCACTGATTTTCAATGTAGAATTGTGCCATTGTATGCATTACAAAAAAGGAGCATCCGAGTAAAAAATAAATTTGAGGTCATTAGAAGTGTTGAAGACTTTGCAAGAAAGTTTCAAGGATCAGTGCCAGAAACGTTAATGACTTGTGAATATAAGAAAGAGAAAGTAACTTTATTTACTGTTGAAACGGAGGCAGAATTTATTGTTTTTACTAAAAAGACACCATTGGAAAAGTCTGAGTCCGCTGTTATTGAATTCGGATCTGAAATGATTGGGATGTTTAAGGGCCTTGAAAGCGCACCTTGGTTGACAGAGTTAAATGATACATTCAAGGTTCAATTGTCCTCTTCTAAACTCAAAGCATCAACAAATGCTTCATGGGATATCCACGTATACAGCGAAGACATATTGGGTGATGAATTGTCTACTTCCAGTGAACTTGTAAAAAGAGTTAATTTGAACATTGAAAGCTTGAAAACGCCATCTGAATTGTGTACAAAGTTAAATGAGTTTGGTGTAGATTACCTTGATGCAGATGAATATCACTTTTCTTATGATCCACATAAGAAACGCATGATTCTAAAGGTAGGGAAGAACTCTCTTATCAAGCTGGATAGCGTGTTAACGTCCACATTGGGATTCTCAAAATCAACTATTTATGAAGGCACATCAATAGGCGATACAGCCCCATCACTAGAGCGTGATATAAGTAACTTATACGTCTATTGTAACATTATTGAATATACAAGGGTTGGCGACATTGAGGCCCCACTTCTGCGCACATTTCCTCTCTCATCCGTAAGGAAGCAACTAATCAATCGAGAATTTATTAACACGATGTATGTACCAATGAGCAGAAATGTCATCAATAGAATTGACATATCAATTCATGATGACACAGGTGAAGTAGTACCATTCTGTGGTGGTGTTACTGTTTTAACACTACACATCAGGACACGAGATTAAGGCTTTACGCTATTGTGGGATCTATAATTATCTACAGGACATAATGTCAGGCATTTACAGTGGTCCATCCTATCAGAGCGGCTATCCCGTGTTTGCTGGAGGTAGACGACAAGTTGGAGGAGGCATATTCGGTGCACTAAGACGTATGGTTCTCCCAACACTCAAAAAGTATGGCGTACCATTCATGAAGCGGGTTGGAAACAGAGCTTTAGACTTTGGTGCAAATGTTGCAGCTGATGCACTTCAAGGGGAGAATATCGGTGAATCCATGAAATTGCGTGCACAGCAATCTGCCATAGACGCATTAGATGATTTAACAAAGACGAGGCGTACAGTTCGGAAGAAACGTAGGAAGTCAAGACAAGTTGGATCAGGCCGAGTTACTAAGCAAAGGCGTAGGAGAAGTAAAAAGCCCACCAGAGCAGCACGTTCTAAATCAAGACGTCGTGTGAAAGCAAGAAAGCGCAAACGAAATTCCACAGCGACTGGAAACAAGTCAAAACGAAGGAAGACAACATATTTGTAAAGCTAATACGATGCAGAGTATCAATTCGGCTTTGTGTTTCTTTGATTCACCGCCTCATCAAACTGACATTATTTCCTCAACTATTGTTGATATAGTCCCCACAACAAATATCGATGGTAACCAACAGCCTATTCAGTTTGATATACCTGCTAATCCTCAAGATTATATTGACTGTCAATCCATTGATTTAGAATTGTGTATACAAATTAAGAAGACTGATGGTACCAATATTGATTCAACTAAGGATAAAGTGGGATTGACAAATCTTCCTATTGCCAGTCTATTCTCAGATGTGTATTTAATATTGAATGACAAACAGATTGAAGGAGGGGATCGAGCATATCCCTATGGAGCATACATAAATACAATGACGCAATTTCAGAAGCAAGCTAAACAGTCACACTTGCAAGTTGCCGGCTGGTATGATGATCAGCAAGGGAAATTTGATGAGGTTTCAAATGGAGGTTTAAAAAAACGAATGGAATTGACAGCAGATTCAAAGGAATTATACTTGAAAGGACCTGTCTATCTTGATTTCCTTCGTCAATCTAGATATCTACTATCACAGGTTAAAATGCAAATAAAATTTATTCGTGCAAATCCTGAGTTCGCGTTAATGGCTTTTGGAGCTACAAACTATCAAATCAACATAAGTAGTGCCATACTCAATGTAAGGAGAGTAACAATGAACCCGTCAGTCATCAACGAGCATGCGACAGGATTGAGGAAAAGCAATGCAATATATCCAGTTAATCACAGTGTGTTAACAAACTTCACAATTGGTGCGGGATCATCCTCTCATGCCTACCCAAATCTTTTTCCCACTGCGATGCCGAAGGCGGTGTATATCACATTTGTGGAAAATGAGTCATTTATTGGTGCTTTTGAAAAGAATCCATTTAATTTCCAACACTTTAACGTTAGTAAACTAGCACTCTATCAGGATGGAAAATTTGTTGCTTGCAAAGCTTATGAGCCTAATTTTAAAGAGGGCAAATTTGCACGTGAATATGGTTCTACTTTCACTGCACTGAGCATGTTTAACACAGATGATTCAAATGGAATTACAATGGATATGTATAAAAATGGTTACTTCTTCATTATATACAATCTCACAGCAGATGCAGATCTAGGCGGTGAAAGCGTAGGAGTTACAAAGCCTGGTAATCTACGACTAGAGGTGTCATTTGAGTCACCTTTGAAGAAAACAATTACTTGCCTCATTTATGCTATCTATGATAGCAAAGTTGAAATAACGAGAATGCGAGACGTAACTGTCAGCTATCAGAGATGAGTAACTTAAGCAACGTACAAATCTTGAGGAAAATGGGAAATGCTCATCCCTACTCCAAGTCAATATTTCTTGATGTCTTTTCTAGAGATAATTTACCTAATTCAATTCCTTTCTATCCTTGTTCGCTTATCATCAATACGGACAGCAACAATCTTCCTGGTAAACATTGGGTTGCAGTGTACATCAATCGCTATAAAGTGGCTGAATATTTTGACTCTCTTAATCTACCTCGCTTACATGACATTGCACTATGGATGAATAGGTTCTCCTGGACGATTAAGAAAGTTACATCGTTTCCACTCCAAAGCAATGTATCTCTCATGTGCGGCGGTTATGTGCTATATTTCATCAACGAGAGACCATTGAAAAATAACTGTAAAAGTGTTTTACAACTTTTTTCGAAAGACTGCTATAAAAATGATGTAATTCTTACAAAGTATATTGAAACTGTTTTGTAATAAAGTTTTATTTTATATGTAAATATCCTTGTTTTATGTTCCAAATCGTTGGGTTTAGAGGGAAAGCAAAACATGTTTACATTTCAATATGTATTTACAAATATACAGTTCTTTTCTAAATATTTACATAGCTACAATGTAGATTTCACAAATATTTTTCTCAAATCACATAGGATGGGAGGAACATCATTTATGTCTTTAATGCCGGTTATCACAATCTTTCCATTATGGAATACATGAACATGATATGGGTGCCAGTTAGTCATCTGTGCTGCTGGAAATAGTTCCACTTCATAAGTGAGATTATTTGATGATGTGACTTTACGAAAGTCATAATGATAGTTCAATTCACATAACACAGTCATTGTCTTCACTTCCCATTCAGATAATGAGTCACTAAGTAAATTTTCCAACGTAGAATGTAGATATGGTAGATCACCATCAGTGAAGCCACCAACACACTGGATTGTTCCATTTGGAAAGAATAGGATAGTCACATATTTATCCTTCCTCTGTATCCTCCATGTTAACATTGAGGGTCTTCCCAGATGTAGATTCGTTGTCGGCTTCATCTTGTGTTTTATTAATAACCATTGCTTTCGATTGGGAATGTTCCGCTCGATTTCTTGAAGATTGAGTTTTGAGTTTACTTTTGTAGTTAACATGCGATTCACGACTTCCATCCGCTTGATGTCCTCCATCCTTAATAAATGAAATCATATGTGGTAGTATCTCTTTTGTAAAGTTTCTCCATGTGACGTCACTGAAACGGAAAAATCGATAGTCAATATCTTCTCTCTTTGGTGAACAGACGTACAGCTTGACGGTAGAGTCACACTTTATCCATACCTTTTGATCGAGGGGAATCTTCATCCGTGTCTTATGGTTGTCAATCAGATCAGCGAAGTCTTTCAGTGAAGATAATGCGTCAAGGCTAATGCAAACGCCACGATGTCTTCCACCACTATTTGCTATTGAGTGACGAAAGACTACTTTCTTAGAATTTGTTATGTGAACGCTTTGTAAGTCGTTTAGTTTCCATGTTCTAGTGTAATGAGGCATGTTTTCAAATATAAACCTAATTCATCTGTTTGCATAAAGTTTGCTATTTCACATCTCAACATATCGGAATGATGTTGAGTGCTATGTCTTAAATTCATAATAAGACTACCTATATTTTAGTAATAATTTCTACACATCGGAAAAATGTAGAAATTTCATTTTGTGTTTAGACTACCTATATATTAGTAAGCATAACTAAGCAGGAAGATGTGACGATTGGTTAGTTTACTTGTAAATTACCTTGTTGAATCTATTTAGACTTATTCTACATCACCTATAGCAGGAAGGATTCTCCTTCTTTTTGAAGGTGGGGGAAGTCCCAAGCTATAGTGTCCATATGGTAGTGACAAATTTTTATTTAACCAACAGCGCTTATCCTCCCAGAGTGAAAGTCCTCGCTTCCTGAATGATTTTGTAGTAACTAAGTGGTTTTTCGAGTTAATTACTGTCATTTCTTCACTTGTATCCATTTCACTGTAGTACACGGTCCTATAATCATTATGTTGTAGTTTTTTAACTGCAGCTCTCTGCACTCCTTTTGCACGTTTGATGCTGTGACAAGATGAATCTAGATATTTCATTGAATACATTTTCGGTTTTAATAAGATCATTTCCTCAAGCAACTTTCCCGCACACTCATCCTTAAAACAGCCCAACCTAGCTCTGTTTGTAGTTGAATATAGTCGGTGATGTACATCATAGTTTGAAGAGTCAAATTTTTCACCAAAGTATAGAAGTATGTCCTCCAGACGGACAGAAGGTGAGGTGTATAAACATAGGAAAAAACTGTCAGTGTCACCGCCACAAAGTCGCGTTCTATTTATCAGTGGACATCTTTTTAAATCATTGTAAAATAGTTGATACATTTCCAACTTGCTATAATCAAGAACTGCTTGACCAACATAAATTAATTTATTCAACATTATTGAAGGCTTGTACATTTCCATGCCAACTAGATCTTCATCGAAGATCTTATGCTGAACATAGAGTGGATGATTTGATAATTTTTGACATTGCTCAACACTATTAACTAATTTGAATTTTCTCCTTCGTCTTACATTTTCCATTGTCTTGCCATATAAAGAGTTATTCTTCAACTTGTAAAATGACTTTTCAAAATCAGTTCTTGACTGAGCTCTCTTTTGGGAATTCATGTCGATGAACGTTCTTAACCAGGGCTTTTGAGTGAACTTTACACCGCTATGAACTTTTTTAACTTTCATACCCATAAATAAATAAAATTTTAATATTGAATAGTGTACAACATAATTTTCCCTATCAAATTGGTGTAGCAATAGTTTCTTAGTTGAAGAAAAGTTAGTATTTGGTCTTACTTTTTTATACAAGTCTTTCATATAACTTGAAAACATTTTTTGTTCTATCATCTGCATTTCTGGTGCCAATGGAAAATCGGCAGTGTCATCATGTATGCTTGCAGGATATTCCAAATCTAAATCAAAAATATATCCGATTTCACTATCATCATCTATGGCTTGAATATTAACTTCGTTTGAAAAGTAGCCTATTTCATCTTCATTCAACCATTTGAAATTTGAATGTGGTAGACTCTTGCTGAGTGACGAGCCGTAAAGGTTGTTGACATCTATGTAGGATAAGTGACGGCTTTCATTTGTATTATTTTGTAATTCCGTAATGCGTGCACGCGCTCGGTGAATATTTGTAAATGTCATACCTCCCCTTATTCCTCTTTCAAATAGATTGTACATGTTTTCATCTTGTATGTAGTGTGGAGGATCAGATGAAGCAAAACTCAAAGCTGAAGTAAAACTAAGGTGTGGAAGGCTGACAAAATGCACAGGATCCACCTCATCTTCATTTTGACTCAATGATCTAAAGACTTCAAAAATATCTGCCAGCAATAACACATCTAATTTGAGATATGCAAGCATGTAATCACCAAAATTGGAGCAACTGAAAGCGATCCACGCATTACAAGCGTGTTCATATTCTTTGTCTGAGCAATGCTCTCGTGTGAGATCATTATAGAATTCACATTGTGGTGGTAGACTATTTTCCAACAATGTATTTAGACTTTTGAAATAAGAGTAGGGAAACACTCCCTTTTGATATAGGATGTCATCATTAATCAGTGGAAATTCGTTTCTTAATTTTTCTACATGCTTATACACTTGTAATCCTTTTGCTAATTCACTTAGTGATGCACTTAAAAATTGAAAAGAATCCAAGAACTTTAATTTAAAATATATTGTTTTTCCGTTGTACTCGTTCACAGGTACACTAGCGGATAAAGTTATGTATTTTTCAGCTGTGGCTGCTACCACTTCTAATTTCCATGGTTTCTTCTTTCCAATTGCTTTGTAGCAAACGATGTGACTGTCATAATTCTTGAAGTTGTGGAAAAATATGGGCAGTTCCCGCCTATTCAGTTTCAATCGAAGGTTGCATTTGCTACATAATGTTTGTCTATATTTTCCTGTTATATGATCATGATCTCTCACTTTGATACAATCATCACTGAACTTAGATTTACATTTACTGCAACTCTGTGCGCTTTTGTGTTTTTCTTCTTCATCATGGGATAGAGACATCGGTTGTCTACTTATTGCACGCTGATTGTCATACAAATTTTGTGCTACATTTTCTAGGTGATTTAAGAAGTTCATAATACAATTTTCTCCTTTAAAGACATAATATTCGTTATCAAATTTTGATTGGAGAGCGTTGTGCCAAACATGATAAACTCCAACTGCTGCAGGTTTATGCACTTTATTATCGATGTAGCACTCTATATCTGCATAAATTACTAAAGGTGGACTTAGATGATATTCCATGCTACTTGTACTTACCTCTAGTTGTTTAGGCATTTTTTCTATTTGCGCTTTTCCTCGAACACAAAATTGATAATGTCGGTCTAGAGTTGTCTTATATGTAAACGATTGGGTGCATCGATCACAGTAATGTTTAAATCTTTTATTAATTTTCCTATATAGTCTCGATATCTTTCTGATTCCACAATAATGTGCGCGTTCATTGTTAACAATTAACAGTATATTGACAGTTCGTTTACCAATAAAGTTGCTACTATAACGAACACCTTTGAGTCCTTTTTCATAAAAGTGAATGTTAATTTTGATGTCATTATTTTTCTCAAACCTAGAAATATCTTTTATTGATACTGGTGTGGCAATGCCATCCATATTCAGATCAGATGTCCACTTGCTATATGATTTCATCTCATTTCTCGAGTGAAGTACTTCATCATAATGTAGTATTGATAAAACTGAATACTTGAAGCAGTCATTTGCATTTGAGTGTACATTGATTACAGCCTTAGAATCTTTCAAGCTCTTTGGTAGAGTAAATGTTTGTCCACCGGATAGTAGTGGACTGGTAATAACATTGAATTCAATATTAAGTATTTCATCTATAACCCAGTTGCTACCCTTATTTGCAAATGCTTCAATATGGCTTGAAAGACTATTCAAATTATCTTGGAACCAGGTATCATAGTCATAAATATAGTTTGTAGATGATGATGTAAAGTGTGCGAGAAACGTTTCATCTTCTTGAGGATTTGATCGCACATAACGAATTTGTGCAATTAGACGGCCACGTAGTTGAAATTGTTCTAGAAGGTTTGACACTAAGTCCCCTAATATAGGTCGCATACTCAATAAAAAAGAATTAATGTCGATTGTATGTGTTGATGGTGTGATGTCATATACACGAGCGTGACCATTAAGTGCGCTTTCACTGAGATTTAGAGTTCCATGATTATTATGAATATTCATCTCACTTTTTGTATTATGTACATTCATATGCTGACGAAATTTGCTAACAGAATTATAATTTTTGCCACAACGGGAGCAACATTGCATAAAGGTATTATTTGAAGCGCTGGTTGACGTATGTCTAGACGTTGGTTCAACAATACTAGATCTGGATATGTGATTATTTTGTGATTCTACTTGATTAACAACTGACATATTTTGAGAATTTGAACTTAAATTGCAAACTAGATTGTGTCGCTTTAGATTATCCTTCCTATTCGTTTGATATGGACACTTGCTACACTTATATGTTATCCCCAACTTACAAAATTTTTCATGACGTTGCAAATTGCCATAAAGAGTAAAAGATTTTCCACACTTGGAACAGACAACCATTCTTAATAGTAAATGATAAGGATTATAATTTTTGATAGTCCTTATATATTTTCATCATTCTATGACGTCAGAGCTATTACCACCCAATAGAATTTGTTCCGATCTCTTCACTTTTGAGATAGATGTAGTATTACCGATCGATGATATAAAGGAAAAAATTCAGGATTTACAACAATTTTCATTTTCCAAAAGAAAAAAGTAAAGTACATTACATTTTTATGCATTTTACAATGCCACTGTGGCACATCTTGATGTGCTGACACTGTGCAGAGCAAGCACCCCTGTCTTCCATGTGAGTCAGCCTCACCTTTTCAATGTTTGAATTTGCATACTCAATATGCATTAAAGTCTCTTTTTCAAAAGGCTTGTTGCCTCTTGAAAGGAGTGATGCCATATGCAAGTTTGACTGTGTTAGATTTCGCACAGATTGAATTAGATCACGATTTTCAGTCCTTAACTTCGCTTCCCTTTCCTCAGCGAGTCGCAGTCGCTCCTCACAGCGCCTCAACTCACTATTGTCATTGGATTCATCTAGATCAACATTGTACTCCTTGGTTCGCAGCATGATGGAAGCAGGAGCGTGGATAGTAGTGTTGGAGATCGTAGGGGGAGCAGGATCATGGGAAGTCGTAGGTGATGGTGTAGTAGGAGGAGTAGGATCGTGGGAAGTCGTAGGAGCAGTCCCCGGGGTAGGTGGTTGTGTTGTGGGCGGTGGTGATGCACCCCTATACTCCAGTATAGGAGTGAAGGGGAAGCGGACGCTGCAGGTTGGAGACGATCGAATGTTGGAGAAGGATTCTTCCTCCTGTGATGCGTAGACCGCTGCATCCTGTAATGAGAATAGAAAATATTTGTATTATCCATGCATCATTATATGGGAAAGAAGTTAATAATGTTTGTAGAATTAACAATATAATAATATTTAAATAATGTAAACATGTTTTCTAGTGTTTGAAAGCTATCTTACCTTAGGAGTCATGACGATCTCATGATCAGATCCATCTTCCACCGCAACGTTGTATGAACTATTCTAAAATCAAAATTTAACTGTTACAATCTTTTACATTTCAATTATCTGCTTTCATATTCATTCCTTATATTGTACTTACCTTAGCAATTCTACCATCATCACTGTCATCATCAGAAGAAGTTGGCGATGATGTCGCTGACGAAGAGGACTCATCCGAAGAGGACTCATCTGATGAGGACTCGCGGATGGTGTAGGGTTTTTCCTCATTGTCCTCCATAGACGTTGAGGTAGGTGGCGTTGAGAGGACACTGCGATCTCGAGTCTTTTTCAGTGATAAAGATCGAATTGCCTGCAATAGGAATAAAGACAAAATGATTAGAGAGTGATTATTAAGACATGATAGATTTCCGTGAGTGTAGACTGCAACAATCATACTTACAGGTCTCTGACATCCATTATTTTCCACCGTTCTCAACTTGGGAATAGGGGGCAGACTTTGGAACAGCTGAAAAGTTAACAATGTTTTAAAATTTCTAGTTATATACGTATAGACCTTGTAAATAATACTTACGGGATGTGGATTTACTTTTTTCTCCACCATAGTCAATTTCGGAACAGGTGGCAGACTGTTGAAATGCTGAAAGAAAGAGTTTGGTAGTAAAACATATTTAAAATCATAAACATTTTGACTGTAAAATACTTACATCTCTTGCTGTAGGCAATTTCTTTAAAAGTACCTTGGCACTCTTCGTTGGAAGTTCTGAACTCTGAAATGTTAAAAAATATGTTTACTACATGCATACTTGCACTAGAATCGTAGGTGACATTCATCATTGTTTCATTTAAAAACCTAATTTAAAATAAGCATTTAACAGTACTCACTTCATAATCAGATAGTGACGTGTCACTATCAATGAATTTTCTCGACTTTACTCTGATGGATCGCGTCTTTTTTGGAGGTTTAGAAGTCTTCGCGACCTCATCACATTGGCTCAAAACCCCTGTCGCCGGCCTGTCCTCCTTGGCAAACAATCTTTCCAATTTCCGCTTCTCTGCGGTCGAGGTCAGATTGATGCCTTTGCGTCCATTACCAAGTGCACAGGCAGTATGGGCTTGAATAAAAGCCTTATCTTCCTCACTGTTCGCCTTCTCAGTGCTCTTCAGATATGCCTTACATGTAAGGCAATACAGATATGTACCGTCCTCCTTAAAAGTGCAACGCTTATGACTGCTTTTGCTAGCGTGGCGAACCGGCAAATTGCAAGTACTGAAATAATGAAAAATAAGTCTCTGTCGGGAAATGCTTGACGTTCGAACCATTTCTACAAAGGAAATAATCGTTTGGTATATTCTTATCTCTCTGTAGATTAGAACTCATTTATGAATCTATTTTCCAAACTTAAAGAAGTAATATTAAAAAGTTTAATAATCTCAATTAGAAAAATATTAAGATGAAACAGAAACCGAGATTCGAACTCTTAAATCAATTTTTAAGAGGTGTTTTTGATATAGAAACATCAAGTTTGGAATCAGCTGAGTAAATGTTATTTAATTTCGAAAAAAAACATTGAAACGAAACTGACTTTTCGAAAAAACGAAAGTGTAGAGATTGATTAAAAGTATTTTAATTAGAAGAACAGCTGATTGAAAATGAAATTAATGTGTTAGTGTTTTATTATTTAGAAACGAAATCTTGTGATGTTTATTTAAATTCAAACACTACATCAATCAAGATCGCTTGATTCATGTGTATTTCATATGCTATAATAAAAAACGAAGTAAAGATTTGTGATTAATAATATAACATTGTGTTGTTTCCTATCCTAAAAGCCAACCATGTATTTTAAACTATTTGGTTATAAGAAGTTAGTAATGTACCTATTTCCCAAACTTAGAAAGTAGTAAATACTAAATGATGAAACTCACTTCAGAAATATAATTGTAAATCGACGAAACGGAGAAGCGGAGAACGAGGTCTTGTATGCACACCAAATAATTCAAAACTGAGTGAAGAACGGAGCTCTACAAGTTCTTTATATATAAATTCAACAAAGGAACCATGAACAAAGACTTGATGACATCATGTCATCAATTTGGTACAGCAAAACAAACTTGACAATTTTAAACAAAATAATAATCAGCTGGCTCATTTTATCCATTAGAATGGAATGGCAATCAAATGCTATGAATATGACTCTTGTAAATAGTATAAAATCTACTATATGTATCTATTATAAACACAAGCAAGTTAATTCAAATGAATTCAGAGAGTTTGAACATTATTACATACAAATTAATTATTCAATTTGTAAATATATATATATGGTAACATGTTTGAAGTCAATATTTTAAGATATTTGAATTGCATGTCAATTTCTAAAGTTTAATTTTCGCGCCAAAATATTGGCTTAAAACTCTTGGAGATAATATTAAAATCTGAAATATCTAAATTTCAAATTTCGCACCAAATTTCGAAATTTTAAATTTCGCGCTAAATTTCGAAATTTTAAATTTGCGCCAAATTTCGAAATTTTTAAATTCTCGCCAAAATTCAAATAATTGGTTAGGGTTAAGGTTAGGGTTAGGGTTAAGGTTAGGGTTTGGGTTAAGGTTAGGGTTAGGGTTAGCGTCAAAGTTAGGGTTAGGGAAGCAAGAAGAGTATCTATGGCACCCGGAACCCATGGGTAAATAAATTTATTTACCCTATAATCCGAAAAATTTCGAGGGCGCGAAGCGCCCGAGAAATTTTGAGGCCCCCCCGCCGTGTATGAAGTGTATGAAGGTCAAAGGTCAAGGTCAAGTTCATGTGGAAGTTTATGCATTATGGTCATTTCGAGTGATCAAACTTTAACTTTGAAAATTTCAAAAACTTGAAAACTTAGTTATTTTTGAGAAAAACTTAGAATTTTTCCAGTTGCATACACTTGCATACAACAAGGATTTTTTCATTGAATAGGTACATATGTTATATCATTCGAAAGGTCTTTTCATTCTGATTCCAATGATGTATTGTATGCAATATGTATGACACCATCCGAAGCAACTATAGCCCTTTGAAAGATAGGTAGAATTTAGTTGAGAAACTTAAAAATTGAAATCATAATTTTTTCTTCCTGCATACACTTGCATACAACAGGGATTTCTTCATCGAATGGGTACATACCTTATATCATTAGAAAGATCTTTTCATTCTCTAGCTAATGATGTATTGTATGCAATATGTATGATATCATCCTAAGGTGAAAAAAAGCATTCAAAAACACTGTAAATCTATTCAAACTTTCATCCAATTTGACTATCATTTGAATTACACATTAATATTCATTTCAAATTTGTTCTAGTATGTTCGGTGCTGTTTCAAAGTCTCAAACAAGTGATTTGAAATATATATCTTCGAAATATTAAACTTAGAAATACTTATAGGTAGCTTTTTCAGAGATGAATATATCTATCCCCAGTTCCCATTCAAATCCTATCAGAAATTCGATTTGTGAAATTATAAAAACAAGATTGTTCATTTATGTAAGTGTTATTAAAGATAAAAAATTACATATTGTCAATATTGGGGAAAGGAATCAGTCTCTTCAGGTCAACTCGAACACACACTCTTGTCTTTTTGGGGGCACCAGGGCAGCGGCGAGGCGTGGCTGGATCCATTATGCTGAACTCCAGCGCAGTTGTTAAGTTCTTTTCTTCAGGCTCTAATCGCACACATATCCGCTTCATGTTTGTTTTTCGTGGAGCATTTCGAACCTGACTTCCACTACGTGTCTTGACTGTTATAACAGCTTCCACCGGTGTTTCGATGACACTGCTCTGTAGTACCAAACTTTCATCTTCTGATGATATTGGATCAGGAGTTACAGGTCCTCTTACGAACACTCTGGGTTCGCATGGCGATTCCGTCCTTTCAACAGGAGAAGTGGGAGGTGCTGTGATACGTTCCATTTTCAATGTGATTAGAATAAGATAAGATGGCTGATAATATGGTACTTGAGGATTAGAACCTTTGATGAGAATTGGTACACAGCTAGGACTTATATACTTTTTAAACAAAGGAATTCCCAACAGCCAATCAGAGAGGTTCCGATTTTCCCTAAAGGGATATATAAGGATGACATTGTTCCAATTAAGCAAGTTCTAATCCTCGTGACTTGAGTAGACATTAAGAATCTATTACGAATCTATTTCATGATGAGTACCCAGAAACAACTGTTCTGTTACCACAATGAAACTCAAGTAATTATGGGTGGAGCGTTGGATACGAAGGTTAATTTGTGCTGCGGATGCAAGGTGGAACTCTGGAAGACTTTAACAGTGACAGCACTCCAAAGGAGAAAAGGACTGCCAGCGAAGTGTCCTATACACGAGTGTGAACACGACTTCACAAACAATGCAACATTCCTCGAATGGGCCGAGGACTTCTTGAAGTTAACGGAGTCCCCGAGGGACGTGACTTACCTTCTTTCATTTTTTATGGTTAATTACACTTACATTGTAAACCTCTTGTTTTCATTTCGCAAATTCTGTAAATGGGATTCTGATTAGCAAATAATAGAACATTCATAACATAATTTCTGATCTGTAAACGCATTATGAAAATAAAAATTGTCATCATAGTCACAATGGCCACAATTGTCGCATTTGAGCAAGCAGTCTCAAAACAAACAACTATCTATTCAAGTTCCGAAATAAATGTTCGCATCCCTGTTCTAATTCACTCACTTTAATTCAAAATCGGAACAGGCTGTTACAACCCCAGTACACAATTGATTGTACCGAACCTCGAAACATGAACTCAGTTCAAATCCCAATCGGAACGTGGTTCCTATTCACATGATTGGAACGCGGTTCGAATTCAAATGTTCATATTTACATGTTTGGAACGCCATGTTCGCATCCTCGTTTTAATCCTCACTTTTTGCGTTCACATTATTAACTACTCATCTATGAGTATAATTTCATGAAAATAAGTAACATCCGTTAAAATATTCAGATCATTTATGTAACCAGCAATATAAGTGATGTAACCCATTTATAACCGTTCTACTCGCTCGCTGGCGCCGCCACTGCTTGTCTCGCGTGTTTTATTTGCGTATTTAAAAAAAAGACTTCAGTGGCGGTGCTATCTTCACATCACCGGCATGTCGAACTTTCGAGCAAAATAAATTTTCAAAATAATGGGTGGCACATGCTGGCACACCCCAAATGCATCGATCTGTTAGGTTTATTTGAGTGGCACATTCCATTTTCAAGATGGAGGTGCTGAGTGGCGGTGCTAGCTTCACATACGTCAATTACTTTGTAGTTTCTGTAAAATTGCAAGGAATTTGCCGATCTCAAATTTGATGACAGTACCACCTGTATCTCCCTTGAGTTCATTCAGTAAAATCGAAAGTGTATACACATTGGGGATTTAATAAATGTGGAGTTACCACTACCTAATATACCCACGCTATGCATGTTATAAAGATAGTGAAGATAGTAAAAACAGGACCCATGCCATGACAAACATGGTTCACCAAAACCTTTTGTTTTATGCATTCTGCGTTCTGGTGATTCTACATTAATATTGATAGATAAAGCCAAGCAGTTGTCATTTAGGAAGATGCAGACCTCAGTGCTTAGTGTTCGATGCCTATGGTCCTAATTGTGCATGAAAACAAGCACAGTGTAAACTGATAACGTCATTCAATAGAACACATCGTCAAAATAAGTCAATTTTCCACGGGGGAGTCCTGTGTTCCTAAACTGACTCCGTAGATTGCTTGCTGATTATCAAATGGACTGAAGGTGATATCGAGAAAGACTGCACAATATTTTTAATGCACAAATTTGACCTTGTAATTGTGTTTGACACTTTCTGTAGTCATTTAAATACTTGTTTCTATCTGCCACGAGACTTATTGGTCAATGTTGTAATTTTCAATTGACAAGTGATGTATTATAATTTGAGATGCATTATATTGTTGATGATTGATGCATTTTGGTGGATGCAATATTGTCTCCACGAAGTCTCAGCATCTGTCATGTGTGACATCAAGAACATATTTTTATAGAGAATTCCAGTTAGTGAATCTAGATAGAACTAGTCTAGTCAGTGGAAAGAAGTCCATAAATTTGAATCAGATCAGTGGGCATTGGATACCACAGCGCTTCATTAAACGCATAGAACAGTGTTGGAGTAGGAATAACAACATATTGCGTATTATAACTTCAAAGGTTATTGATACCGAAATCTCTTAGATAATCTCATGTAGGCTTGCTATTTTCATTTGATTTTCATTGATTCAGTTTCTCGTTTTGCATGAAGGCTGAATGCAATATCAAGACATTTCGTGTTGAGCGTTTGTCTGAAGATGTGTATCTAGAAAGCTCGATGACTTGATCATGGATCACAAGTCATAATTTGAAAACATTTTCTACAACTCTAAGCTGTGCGAGCATTTTTGTTGAATGATCTATGATTTTCGTGAGTTCTCCCTCTCCTGAAATTTAAGTCCATTAAATCTTAATAAGCCGACATAGCTCTAATTTTTTACAGTAACTATAACCATAAATCATCAATTTTGTCTTCTATCAAGACATTAGACATTGCATAACCATCCTCGGGGTGACTTTGGACACTGAGGTTTTTAGAAAAAATCTACTGCAAAAAATGTATGATGGTAGTGATTCTTCGTACGCATATTGTAGTAGCACAGATGCGACTTTTGATATGAATTGTTAATTTACTTTTTTCTACTTTACAGTATTATAAAATATGAGGTAAATTCAAATCTTTTCAAAGTCGCCCCACTTTGCGGTATACAGGCCTGCACGTTTATAGGAGGTTTTGTCAAGCCTTTATAACTGATATGGTTCTGGTTGTGTCTGGTTAGTTGTGGTCAGTAGACTTAAAAAATATGTAAGTTTGGTCAATTCATTCCCCGATACGTACAGAGGAAATTACGTGATTTATGAAATTTGGTTTATCACCTTTTAACTAGACTCTTGCTGTGCTTTCGGATGATGAACCTGGTAATTTTTTGATATCGACATTTGGTGCGATTTCGCTCAATTTACACAAGTGTACATGACTTAGAACTAACTGTATCAGGCACATTAATGGAAAATTGAAATAGGCATATCAAAAGCCATGTCGTCAATATCTCCGAATCTTTGTTGTCGAACCCGATTTCCTTTCAATCTATCCACTCCAACGCTAACACAAATTTACTGCATCTTTCATTGACGCGATCACAACAATTGAATGAATGATTTGGCGGTCAAGTACAGCAACATAAAATGCAAACGAGTTCGGAAATAAACTAATATTTTAGGCCTACTGCTAATGAGAATCAGTTACAAGTAGCAGACACTAAAAAGTGAGACGAGAGAGAATTTCCCGAAGGAGGAGTAGGTGCGATGGGTCTGGGCCATCAGGTGTCAATGAACTTCAGGTAGTACATTTAGACTTATCTGACAGTGTTGTATGCATGGGAGAAATGGCCTATGTGTAGATGTGTGCTGGCACCCCATGTGCATCCCGTGGTGATGCTGAATTAGGCGCATCTTGGCTTTATTGTTGTGAGATGATTGGTGACTGGGCAATCAATTCATTTGTATTGTCTATACGATCTAAACCTCAACAGAAGACAATTTATTATCCAAGTAGCATGCTCACTCGAACTTGGTCATCAGTATCTTTATACTCATCCCAAGGAGAATTTCCAAAGTCTAGAACTGTAGAGCGACCTTCGACATGTAACTTGTCGAGACTCCATCGTTCTGAACAAATAGGTGGCGACTTCATAGTGAAAGTTTTTGTCAGTGTGCAGATATAATACTCCTCAATGCTATCTCAATATTTCGAGAAAATATTTGCGTTAATTAATTAACTAATAGGCCTATAATGACTATGAAGATCACGTAAACAAGCATCTCCATTTGTAGGAAAATGTGACTTATATAGGCTGCAAGTGCATAGCAATCGGCCGATGGACACTGGCACACCGTCGCTAGCGATGAGTAATAGTAAAAGTGCAGCAACATATGAACTTGGATAACTTTTCAAAATAAGAATCAATCTGAAATCTTTCTTATGCAGCATGGTCACTAGATTCAGTAAAATGTCCTTGTAACTTCCACCATGCACTGTGCAGTAAGTGTGGCACAGATAAACCAGCAATAGCCATTAGTCACGTTTGTTAGGTGGAAGTATCACGTCACATTGATTTTGATAAAAAATGGTGCACAATTTATTCTTGAAAAATAGTTACAAAAATGAAATTGTGAATAAACAATTTGTATAATGTATTTTATCATTTACATGTAATTAAGACTCAATGTAGTTATATTTGTACCGTTTTAGCTTATACGATGCTGATTCGGTGAGATGTTGTGATCGAACTTTTTTGCTCGACTCAAGTTGCAGCTTCAGTCACTAAAGGCTATCATATCAGAGAAAATAATCAGACTGAAACAATTAATCTTTTTGTGACATGAATTCATCTGGGTAATAGCAAAGAATTAGCCATTATTTGAAGCCCAGTAATATATTTACAAAGTAAATTATTTTTGATTCTTTAAATCGAGATGAGTTTTCTTTCTATCCTGAGTGCCGCTCGTCTTTTTGATAGAAAGTCGATGATTTGCACCATGACAACCGACATTAATAGTTCGCTACAAAATCTAGAAATTCTATAGTTAGAAAGTCTTATATTTATCTATATTCTTTTGAAAATGCTTTTTATTACTGGAAGATCTGTAGTCAGGTTCCCCGAGGGCCTGGAAAGTCAGGAGGATGGGGTCGTTTGGAGAGAATCTATTAGAGTATTATTTTTGAGAATTTCTGGAAAGTTTGTGAAGTCTAGAAAAATATCCAAGTATGACTGTAGCATGACATTTTGGAAAAGCTTCTTTATTGCGTACCCTAAAAGAGTCTAGATATTGAAAACGTATTATTTGTGATGTCCTAAGAATTTTATTTGTCTTCCAAACATCTTCTTTACCCGAGTACGATTTTGTCTTCAGTCGACTTCCATCATTAGCTTCTAGGGTTATTTATTTATTCTAAAGATATTGAGGCTTCACTCATATTTCCAATCGAATTCTGCGCGCTCATTGTTAGACTGTAAATATATTACTCTCCTAGCGCTTCTCTTTCCCTTGTCAGGTGACTTTCGTTAGTACTTGGCGATAGTTGAGTGATCATTTGAGAAAAGAGAATTACTACGTAGGTAAGCAATGTAGCACAGTTTACATCAATGAATGCACATAATGAAATTGGAGCTTTGTGAGTATCCTTATGGTGGGGAGTTATGGGCCACCGAATGTGAGGTGTTGTGGCCACCCCATATTTCACCGTACTACCTTGTAGTCGCCAGAAAAATTAATTTCCTTTACTCTACTCAAGTGAAAGCATACCAAACAGGAAAATACGTTGCCGTGCGTTATTGTGAAAAGTCATTCACCGTAAGTAAAAGCGAAGTAAGCATCACGAAGCCTAGCAAATCGTGCCATCGGGTGAAAAAGAGTGATAGACCTAGCTAGCATTTGCAGAGGGCCTCGCCTACGGTATGCAAGTGCTACGCAATTATTTGAATTGTTATCTCAAGTTGCAATATATTGTCAATCAATGAGTTGTTTGATGTCATTGTTTTATGGCATATTTGCATTCAGTGAGGTTTCAAACTAGTGCAAAGAAACTGGGATAGATGACCATTTAGAATGATTATGACTGAGTTTAAACCAGTTTGCTGACATGGTTTAGAATTTATGAATACATCAGTGTTGATTCATAACTTCCATGCTGATTGATCTGAATCATATGGTTTGATTATTGTGTTTTAGCCCAGAAGGGAGGCCTAATTGATCGTCAAAAATTAACTTATGCTTGCTAACCACCTATCCAAACCGGTTAACCACTAATCTCACCCGTCAACTGGGCAATCAAATAAGTTAATCGCTCTCAGTGTAGGGAGCATCTTAAATTTGACTGTTGTGGAACATCATTGAATTTTCATGTTGCACTTTTATAAGCGTTTATGTGTGGTTCATAACACCCCATCAGGTGGCCCATAACACCCCGAACTTTTGAGAGTGGCACATTCGTCTCTTCTTAGGAAATTTCCAGTACAACACAGTGAAACGGGTATTATGGGAAAATAACATGGAACCTTGCGTCTGTCTGTGTCCATAGGCAGTAATAAAGCTAAAAAAGTTGATCCCAGAGCGGTATTAATGGCTTTTATAAAATTCTTCTACGATGCTATGGCAGCTAAGATGGCCTGCTCGCTCATCAGTGAACAACTAAAAATCCCGCTCATTCACACTCAAAAGTTTAAATTCACATCGTGGAACTATTAGCGAAACATTATTATTAGAATGGAAGAATTATTAACGGTCCCTTAAGTCAGTATACTTTCTAAATTTTCGAGGGTGTCGAATCTACTGTTGGTGTCCTTGATGACGCGCTCGGCTATTTTCTCGGTTTATTCTCCTCGGTCTTCTGTCATCCTAAGCATCACGTGTAGGTGAGCTTCGCACCAATCTCTGATGTTGTCTGCCCATCACCTCTGGGCCATTAAAATTTCTACCATTCGCGATGCCAACAATACGGTTTTCACTAATCAATGAATTTTCATGCGGCAGATGTGACAGAAGAGACCCATTTTGTGCTTCTTAATCACCTACTCAGGCCGCAACCTTGGGTTTACTCTTCTCAGGACTTCATTTTGGTGCAGTAAAACCTCCTTCGAAAGCACCGCAACTCAAAGCCACCGAGACGCCGCATGTCCGTCTTTCTCAGCATCCAGGGGCCGTATGCTAGAACAACCCCTAACTTAGGATTTGCCTAAGTTAGGGGAAAAATCCTAAGTGGTATGCTTGAACGTCACCCCTAAGTCACTTAGGAAAAAATCTTAGCGGATCGCTGGGGGTACCTAAGTTAGGGTTAGGGGGTGTTGGTATGCTGAAACAAAGTTAGGAAAAAAATCCTAGGAATTAAATCACAAAATCTTGACGAAATCTAGGAGAACTTAGACCCGCCCCTAAGCCAGGAAATATATATCAATTCTTCAACAAATTTTCTGTATGGACTAAATCAGTTAAACCTATTCAATAGTGGTTTAGATTCACTTTTATTTAACAGGTATATAGTGCCTATGTTCATTTCCTAACAATTTTTTGACGCTTTACCCTGTATGCAAAGGTTTTTGATTACGATGACACTTACTATCTGTCAGATAATTATTGTAGGCTATCAACGACTAATATAATATTGTAGCTCGACGACTTCCAACTCCTGAAGAAATCGTGCTGAAGAAAGAAACAACGAAGATCAGAAATATGACCATTATGCAGGAAAATGATCCGAATGATCAATTCCCGGAAACATCGGCGAACGATGGAAAGGAACGCCAGCAAGAAATAATAAATAGATACTTTCTTTAGTTTCCCTATTTCTAAGTTGGACCTTGAATTTCTAGTAATTTTCGTATACACAATATTATTTGCATTGTCACTCTAGTGAATTAAGTCGTTTTCAAAAATAATCATCTACAGTGGAAAATGGAAGGTTGTATTTGACGACATTATCTTGAATTAAGTTGACTAATCTCAATTCACGAGGAAGACTTTGTGTTGAGTTTATGAGAATATAAGAGCTTACATGTAATTATAGCATTATGAAAAGTGAAGCATGCAATAGTGATTACTTTAAATTTGCATTATTTGCAGCTCAGGGTATAAGATTGTATTGCCAAAGTATTCCAATATCAATAACACAGTTTATCTTTTTAATTCATGGTTTTTAATTATTTTTCACTCTTCCTATCTATAGATATTTTGACCATATTCTTTGATCATAGGTTACTCTTCAACATTAGCAAATGCGAGTATTAAATTTAACATTTGAACTAACGATAAATTCAACCAAATGTTAACAGTTTTTGCAGTGAAAGTTCGTAAAAAATAAAGATCTTTGATGAAAGCTAATAATGGGTCGGATAAGTCCTGTTATATTCATCATTGGCATGATAAGATTGAATCTACAATATTTGCTGTGCGCTCCATTCTGATTGGTTGTTGAAATCTACCAGTACAATGTTAACTCATGTAATAATAAATGCTGGTAAAACATTTTCTATATCTATGTTAGCAACTGGTGGCACCATCTTCTCAATCATGAGATGACGATTATAATGCAGTCTATTTTGTTTAATTTGATGCAGTATTAGCTGAGCTATCGCCAATTTCATGTTTCAACAACTTTTGTGTTGACGATAAGTCCACAGTATTCACTCATTAGTTGAGTAATTAAGACGTGCGCACTTGGAGGATAAATGCATTATTCCACATAACTTTGGAACTACTGCATCGATTTTGATAAACGAAACGTTGTCTTCATCGTAACAACAAGATGAATACAACTGCAGTTCCAGTTTGTCGGTAACTGATATTTTTTCAAATTGTTTTTTTCACCGTCAATCAATCGCCGACTGCAGTTTGTGAGACAATTCGTTGTCAGGGTGTGAAAATAAACACAGCTGCAGCAGTCCGGTGATCTGCCAATCAAGTGAACTTAGGGAGAGTCCCCTAACTTAGGGAATTGCTAGGGGACGTTCAAGCATACCGACTAGGATTTCACCTAGCGAATCCCCAAGTTAGGATTGTAAGATAAAAATACGGCATACGGCTAGCATACGGCCCCAGGTCCCCGAAGCGTACACCAGTATGCTATAAGCGCATGTTAGCAACACCTTGCATTTTAGTTCTTGTGCTAATTACGGGACTCCTCCATATTTTGTCAAAACCTGCTAAAATCCCGAGTGCATTCCCAATACCCTGACGAACCCTTTGCGCATCTTTAGCCACTTATCGTGCTTCCAAGATTAGTGAATTTTTTGAACTGTTTCCATTGCACTGTTGCTGTTCGAAAGCCCTATTTTTTACTTATCTCCACTTTCAATAATCCCTTTTAAGCCATATCTTCTAGCATCTGAAGAAGCGATGTTTTTTCTCAATTTTCATCGACAAGCGTAGTATCATCGGCGAACCGGTTGTTGATAGGCCGTCCCTGAATTGACTCATATGTCGCTTTGCTGGTCAAGCGTTGCATTTCAAACTCCTGGTATATAAAGTAAAGTAACAGGTGATGGGGAATCGCCCTGTCTGGAACCCTTTTATGGTCTGAACCAGCCACTAGCTTATTCCGAGTCTACAAGTAGTTGTAGCTTGGCAGTCGCATATGCTCTCCAAAACGCGAATGGATGAGCTTGGCATCCATTCCGGATGATTTCAATGCTACCCACATGGCGTCTTCCCGAATGTTATTTAAAGCCTTCGAGAAATCGATGAAGCAGGTCAACAGGACAGATATGTTGCACAGTACTGCGGTCTCTGCGGAAGTCTGCCTGTTTCTCAGCCAGGAGTGGCTCGACAGAAGTTTTCAGACGCCCTAGGATGATCAGCAATAACACGTTGTTCGGCAGTTGCTGCGGCAGCGTCATTATAGTCGACTTGTTCCATTCATCAGAAACTTTCCGCAATTCGCTTGATTGCACACAGTGAGCAGCTCTTCTGCCAATTCTACTCCACCTACTTGCACATGTAGCATGCCATATCTACCAGACAACAGGCACCCTGACAATTTAGCCTTAAGCGAAAAAAGTGAGTGTGGAAACTTGAGAAAATTGGTTCGATGCTTTCAAATTCAATTCGATTGGTGAAAGATCATCAGCATTTAAAAACCAAGTCGATTCGATGTATATTTCAAAAAACAATAGTGATTTGAGTGAAATGATTGGTATTTATCCCGTTGAAATCAATGTAGAATTTGATTGTTGTCTCACAGTTGACAAGAAGTACAAATAGGGAGCGTGAATTGTTCTAACGCAACAGTGTGTAGCGTTCTACTCCTTCAGATTGATTGAGTTGAGTGCGCGATGATAATTACCCTAAAGTTTACTCGGAAACGAAGTATTAAACCGGATGGTTGTAGGCTGCTAACTTGCGGAAAAACCCGGTGCGCCCAAAATTGTCAGTACTACTCGTATATCGGGTAATCTGTTTCTATTTGGCGGTTCCTGACTCCGTCGGTTAGAGTCCATCTACCTTCAGCCAAACTCAACGTGTGCTAATTAATTATTAAATCACCAATTTATAATAAATGCACAAAATTGCCACTTATTAAATGCAGCCAGCAATTCTGACAAATTATATTTAAATCTCATTGAATTATTTAGGCAGTAGCCTCTTCTGATGTATGTGATATATTGATTTTTTTCGCTTCTTGCTTTATGGAATCAACATCTCTCCCACACGCACACACAAAGTCGCAATATTCGGTAATTGTGTAGCATAATGAAATGAAATGAAAAGATCAGTTGTTATGCTCCTAAAGTGAAAAGCCTGGGGACTGAAACATTCTTTAAGTTGTTCCTTATTTGAGTAGTAGCACTTCGCATCACTTATGTAAATATCAAATTGCACTCGTGAGGGTTGAGAGAAAGAGAGAAAGTTGTTTAAGCAGTCTACCAACTCCGTAGTCTAAAACATTATTTGTATATTTACACTAATGAATAATGAAATCCAATTTAATAGGTCAAACATGATCACGAAAACCATTGTGTTTTATCCCACTTTGCAAACGGACAACATGCTTACACTACTGACATGAGAGAATAGGGTAGCACTTGCAGGTTCAGATAATTTGATGTGATAATTGCAATTGAGTCATTACAAGCTAATGAAGTTTTTATAAGTTAGGCCTTTTGAAGTGCTTCATGTATACAGTATATGATAAAAGCATGTGAACGATATGGAAGCATTTTGCGGGCAAGGTCTTAGTAATTTTCGCTTTATTGTTGGACTGCTGTCTGTACCCTAAAGACGCGTATGTCGCATTCGACAGGAAGCTCATAGAATTGCGTTATGTACATATTTGCTTACTTTGTCATTGTCTGTATTGCTTTCCTATTAATGATTCGACTTTATCGTTCATGTAGTAGAATTACCGCCATATTTTAACTTTTAATTAATTCTTGACCTGCTGTACACGCTGGAAATGATAGATAATTGATTTGTTTAAACAAATATAGGAGGTCATTAAATGCAATCATAATCTGAAACCTGTATGACACGTCAAGTGTCGTCATGTATTTGAGCAAAAATGTCGACCTACGGCAACAGAAAAATGCAAAAACTCAATTCCCTACCGATATGATTAGTGTCAAGTAATAAAGTAAAATACAAATTGTATCACTAGCCGTTTCGAGTCCAGATCTTTCGTTAATGGCAGAACCACCAAGCGGTCTGTCATTGACAAAGTGAAAATGACACCAAATTAGATTTGTCCCTCGCCACAAATTAAAGTCCTAACTGTCTTATGTAACAATGTTATTCAGTTACTTTGATGCAGAGTGGTACGTAAGCTATAATGTTCAGTCGTTCATCGCAAGCGTGAAAAAGGCAGAATCTCTGTTCTATGGCAGAACACATCCAATTGAGAATGTGCCACTCCTAGAAGCTGGATAAATCGCTCCGGCATCTGGTTCTGAACTATCATCCAATTATGAAGACATATAAGCTTTCGTGTGCATTAATGACTGATTCAAAATTTGAATTTGAATTACCGCTAGATAGCTCATAATTTTGGTTATAGCAGCAGCAACTTTGCTGTCCAACCGATGGTTTGGTTTGGAACATCTGATAACGTGTCTGCAAAAATCTGTCAGAAGCTTAATCCTAAGTTTCACAGCGACATTTCTGTGAATCTGTGTAACATCTGTCAATCAAGTTAGCACCACAAAAGCGTCATTCTATTATCATATCTCCATTTGATTTCACGCGTAGAATTGCAAGAGGCTATTATTACATATTATGTTAAGTGTACGTATTATGTTAGTATACGTCGGGCAAAAAGTATCAGGATAGAGAGTGCTCGAGTCCGCAAAAATTTTTTCCAATAATCTTAGTAGCTCTTGATTTCGATTGAACTTGCGAAGTATTCATCAGAACTTCAGATATTTTTAGCTACAAGATCAATTACTGCACATGTATGATTTAGTTATACATGCAGATGTATGTATAATGCAGCTTTTGTAATCACATGGCTACTCTTTGATCATAGTGTTATATCAGTAAAGCGAAAACTGAAAATGTCTTTCAGGAATTTTTGTTCGACAAGTAGGTTAATCACAGGAATCTGAAGTTCAATAGACTGGAAATTAACTCAAGGTCGCGGCATCGCCGGTGGGTCTAAATTGTGGCATGAATGACCAATAGAAGCATATAATCACACATGTGACTGATCATAAATTGATTCTAACTAAACGATGCAATCATAGACAAAATTAGTTCAATTTTTGTGCCGCTAGTGTACATTGCGTGAAGATTAACTTCCATTCTAGAGGTTTTATTACTAACAAATTCTATGAGGTTAATTAACAAAACGAACTACTGAATGTTCTATCCAGAAATGCGAGCATATTCCAAAATAATGAATTCTCCAATTGACTAATAAAATCAAGTGGTCTTCAAATACGCCGTAAGCCTGCTTACAAACTGCAAAATTTTCTATCTAAAACTATATTCCAAAAACAGATTTACAGTGACATCGTAAAAAACAAGACGCTTCTAAGTAAGTCAGCTTTCATATATGAACGCTCATCATTCTCAACCAGGAAAGTTTTGAGAACCAAAAGCAGGAGTTGCTAGAGTCCGCAGCCCTGGCTAGGATTATGCATAGACAAGAATACATTATATCGTTCATCGTGGTACGGAGCGCATCCCCTAATTTCCCAAGGATTCCTTGCAGCGATAAATGAAAATCACTTAACATTAGACTTTCCTGGAACGCAACCATTGCGTATTGCGGGATCTGTAATTAAAATCTCTACCACTAAGTGATTTGTTGACGGGACAGTGGTCAGCCAACAGCAGCGATATTCCTAACAAAGTTGCTTCAATGTCACTCTGACTTCTGATCTGCAGCATGGAATAACACGTCTTGAAAAAAGCAATTAACGATATAGCACGTAGTCTGGAAATCTCATCAGCTAACGATAATTCCTAAACAGTGTTCCAATAATCGAATTCACATGTCCAATTAACGAATTTGCCCGGTGGATTTAAACATCACTGATTTGTTTATTGATCATCAACTTCTTACTAAATTGATTTCTGTCTTATGACCGAGTTTTGTCATCGGAGCGTATTTACTCCGTTAAACATAACGAATCTGTCTTATGCAAAGTTTGTTTAGTACATGCAGTTGGCAGTGTTGACAGAGATCACTACCCTCTCGTGTCATTGTGAAAGCGCAGACAATTCTAAGATTTTCGACACTCGTCCACCAGGAATATCTGATACATTTCTTCCCCTGTCCTCCCCACAATGGTAAGATGTCGCTAATGCCGATCGCAAGGACGATGTTATCATACGAAGCTCTTCTTATTTATGTAACACTCAGTCGCTGTAGGCGGTAGCGAGCGTCGACAGTTTTGCCGAGAAAGTCCGAAATGTGTGACAGACAAATTGTTTCCAATGTGGGTGTTCCTCTCCATTGTAACTTTCTTGCGTAACGAAATGAATTTCTCCATTTTCTTCGCTTGATATGAGTCATGATCGCTCAATGGCTGCCGAATTGACGCCCGTCGCTCCTTCTCACCCGCCAGAGGATCAGATGACCGCCGATGGCGAACTAATGACTTCGAAATGCGGAAATCAGCTGGAAATTTGATCCAGTGTCGTTCAATGACCCAGTCACAGCTTCAAATTTAGAGTGTAGGATGCCCAATAACCGATTTCATTAGATGATGTTGTTAATGGCAATTGATGGCAGTAATTGATCTAGCAGCTAAAAATATAAAAAGTTCTGACAAAAAAACTTCGCAAGTTCACACGAGTCTTATCTTCATGGAGTATTTCATTTTGATATGCTACGCTACTAACAATTGGAAAGTACTAATTGATATCTTCAATTGATTGATCGTATAGAGAAACAGTGATTAATTGATAGATTAATTACCAATTATTATAACTAAATTACAGTTGAGTTTCAACAAATTGAGGATCGTCTCAATCTGGATCCTATTTTACCCGTGGGGAGGGTAACACATTTTTTGATATTGCTTAAAGCTTAGGACTCCATTTTTTGCTTCCAGGTTTTGCCTATTTCTGATAACCAATTCTAATTTTATCAAATTTGGCTAATCGGAACATTAGAAATTTGCCCTTAATTAAAAGTACCTTTTGAAAATCTAGAATTTTTGTCAATTTCTTACAAAATTGAGTGTGTTAATCAATTCTAGTCATCTATGGACCATTGATGTAGGTTTGCAGCTACTTTTTTTCTGCTGAATATGTAACTGAGATTCTAGCAGGCAATTTGTAATTAATTCATATTTTCAAAAATCTCTGAGTTGTATATAGCACGGCTCAACTATCTCAGTGCAACAAAACTCACTCTCAATATTATCTTAAGACTTATTCATGCGATAGCTGATCAAAGCCATGTAAATTCGATTTCCATCAGGCACCCAAAAATCAATTTTTTGAAAGTGGAATTCAAATTATGGCCGCTATTTGTAGTGATAAGATGACTGAGCTAGTAAAACTGGCCCTGTCATTGGAAAGAGCATGCACCAATTGTGGTGTGAAGGGGTGATTTTGGGAACGATTGGATTATATGAAGGGATCTGGGGAATATTCCAATAGCACTCCAAGTTTTCAAAGCTCAAAATCGAGTGGGTGAATTAGGGTTAAAGTCCTGAGTATATAGTGATTCTGAAATAGTTGCTTTCCTAATTTCAGCAAGTCAAAATTCTTCTGTTGCAGGAAATGAAATGATAATTCTATCTCTTGGTGTGCACTCATTATGAAATGCATGCCTTTTTCCTAATATTCGATAAATAAGCGTCCAAACATTGTTGTTGACTACTAAACGATAGCCAATGTACACCTCGTGCTTACGACGTTGTGTAAATATAGCAAATTACAACACTTTATTTAATTTAGGAATGAGTAATGCATGAGTAATGATGATGCGGTATCGTGCGGTCATTTGGAGCAAGTGCAAATATACAAATACTTGGACTCCATCATTGAGGATACGGGAGGCGCGGACCAGGAGATCCGAGCTCGGTTAGGGACAGCAAGAACAGTCCTTAAGTCACTCAGCACTTTATGGAATGACCGATCTTTGCGCAAGAACATTAAGATGAATCTCATGAAGACTCTAGTGTGGCCCGTCGCACTGTACGGTAGTGAGGCCTGGACATTAACCCTATCCATACCAGGTTCTGAAGCGCATCGCCATCCCGGGGGGGTGCGATTCGGCCCCCCCCTCCTTAACTTCCTAAATACTGCTCCGTTGTACATGAAATTTCAGGGTAGAATATTCTGCGTGTGATCTTTCTAACGGTGGTATCTGTTTTTTCTAATTCGTCCATTTTGATGCTTTAAATGGCGATTTAAAATTTGAACTTCAAAATTAAGCGGATTTTTTATGTTTTCTTCTCATCGACTGCAAACATAGATTCAGTGCTTCTAGTTTAATGACGTTAGTGACACATACAATTAATGATCAGGAGAATGATGCTATTTGATGCTCTAAACTTGTTTGTCTACACATCATGAATTTAAATTCAAAATTTGAATATGTGATATTGCTTTTGTGCTGTAGGCTGTAGTATTGCCTAGATCTTGATTAAATTTTTGGATGCTGATTTTTAGATGACTCTCCCAAATGTTAGAGTCATTTTATACCCTTTAAACATCATGAACAATCGGCCAGAATTTGAAATTTGAATCTGAAACTTTAGCCAAAATTTGATTTTTTAGAAAATATTGTTGTCGAACTTTCACCAGTTACATGTGGGCTACGATTTATCAAGTTCTACAGTGTTATAACAGATAATGAAATGACTGATCAAATTACCTTCACGAATAACAAATGTGCATGTGCATGTGTGTGTTTATCTTCAGCTACAATATCCCAACTGTAGAATATAAAGCTTCAGTCTATTCCAGAAGAAGTGTTGTGATTCAAAATTGACACAAGTTGCATTCAATTGTCATGTGATCCTGAATAAGCAGAAGCTTCAAAACAATATGAACGAACACTACTTAGTTGCAACTTAGTTGACTCATTTCTACTGAAAAGCAAATAAGTAGTATTTACATGGCATTCAAGTTTGGATGACTCTTAACGATGTCTATAGTATCTTTGATGTCTATAGTATCTTGATGGTGCAATTTATGGACACTTAGTTGTGATGTGATGCAAAAAATTGATATTCCGCTTGCTTTGTCAAAACTTAGCACACCAGATGTTTGCAAAATCAGGCAAAATTCAGACTTTCAAAAAAATGCACTTTTCAAAACGGGCCATAAATTTAACTTTCCCATGAACCAAATGCAACGATTGTCGGCGAAAAGTTGGGAAATACCCAGAAACTAAAAGTCACAAAAGCCTGGGTCAATCCGTTCCGTTTTAAAAGCTCAACAACAAAAATGCGACAGGGAGGGACCCGATCCCGGTATGGATAGGGTTAAAGGACAGCAGCATCAACAAACTCCACTCGTTTGAAATGACCATCTACAGGCGGGCACTAAAGATTTCCTGGACCACCCTTCGTTCCAACGAATCTATACTTCAGGATTTAGGAACTCAGCGACAGTTGATAATGACCATTCGGAAGCGGAAGCTGCAGTACTTTGGCCACGTGATCAGGCGACCAACATCACTCACATTCTCGAAGGACGAATCAACGACAGGAGAGCAAGAGGAAGACCAAGGCGCCGGTGGACTGACGACATCAAGGAATGGACTGGTAGACCGTTGTCGCAATGTAAGGCCATCGCAAGACAAATGAGCCGATGGAGATCGATGGTGCACATTTCTGTGATCCCCGACACTCTACAGTGAGGATGGGACTAGGCAAGGCAAATGCATGATTATATTCACATCATTCATTGTATGTCACTCAATGTATCAATAAATTTGCTCCACATTTTCTAGGACAGGATAGATGAATAGATTTCTGATAGTTCGAATTTAACAAGTATTTAAAGCAGGGCTGTGACCGATCCTTATCTCATCGCTCCGGCTCCGCTCCACGTAACTAACCACTGATGCTTTAAAGCTCAAATCCGTCTTCGCTTCACATTCAGGTACCGATCTATCTGTTATACAGTGGATAATTGAACGGTTTTTTGATAACTGTGCCTTTAGAGGCTTGCTACAATTTCATTAACAAGCAAGACTTAAAGCACGACTAAAAGTTAATTACAAATAATGATAATACCTAATACTAATGACAATACTACTTGTCATATATTTTTGCCATGATTGACTATCTCGAAATTTAAATAATGTGAGAGTATACCTATTGTTAATTGATAGAATCTTTTCCGAGCACTCGCAAATGATAAATGGCTCTAGCCTCCTGCAACAGCGGCTCATTAAACTACATATATAAGTCAACATGATGACGGTTGATATACCTGAATTAGCCGGCACAGGGCCTATATGTAAATTTTTTTACAAAGCTTGAAATATGAAACATGATAGCGTATGCAATCTCAAATACTTATAGGCACCCTTATCACTCAAACAAATAAAGGTTCGGCTTATTATGCCAAAATACCTTTATCATTAAAGATATCAATTGCTTTTAATTTAAATTAAAGTGTAAGGCTAGCTTGTTTAGTGTTATTTATTTGTTATTGCTTGATTCAATGTCGTTATCCCACAGTAGTAATATGATCGTTTGGAGCCCACTAATCATCATCTTTAGAAATTGTAATTTTAGATAGCCTTGCAGTGTAGGTAGAAAAAATGTCATTTGATAATATACTTACAAAAAATAAAAATACTAATTTTAGGACATGTTTGTAATTTCATGCACATACGTAATAATTAAGCCTAACTTAATTTATATTATTTTCGTATTTTTTCCATTATGCGTAAAGTTCACTAAATAAATTCATCAATGATTCATGATATTATTATATTCAATTTATATATATACACATTGCCACTATCGCACTGATGAAGGATAGCTATCGAAACTAGCCGAGTATCGACACAGTATGTGCTTGGGTGCTATGCTTAATAAAAATTTGAACTGCGAGCACCGAGCAGAAATCCCATCTACTTTGCTACTTTTCGAATGCGATGCGGTTTATGTCACAGACAATAGTAAAAGGGAGTCAAAATGCCCTTTATTTGGATAGCGTCTCAGTCTTTTTTATTCGTTACATATATCACCATGAGGATATCAGCATCAAGGTTTACAGACGAAAAATTAATAATAATGAAAAAATAATCGGTCTCTTGTGGCGATTCCTCCCCCCCCCATTTTTTCTCTGGCAAAGATGCAGCACCATTGATTCCGTTTTCAGCATCACGGTTTAGGAAGCATCACTGCTGATTTAAAGTTTACGTTGTATTGCGATGTCATGCTGGTCGCAACTCGTCGCAAGGTCTGCTTTAATTTTGCCTCGTGGGTTTTTCGACATCTGAAATATACCCTTTGAATTTATGGAAGTCAAAGAAATTCAGTGTGAAAGAAAAGGACCTTAATTAAAATAATAGGCGCTACTGGATTAAAATGGGGATCGCTGTATGCTATACGATGTGCCATTTTAAGGCGACTTTTATCAGGTCTTTCTGTTGCGAGTTGTGAAGTGGGGGTGGAGTAGCCCTCCAATCAATCAAATTAAAAAATGAATAACCATTTTTGTTTTGAAAATGTAGTTCTGATTTATATCAAAACTCAAACTATCGGAGCCGGAGCCGGAGCCTTTGTGATAAATCGGCTCCGGCTCCGGCTCCGACCAAAACCATCGGCTCCTTAAGGCTCCGGCTCCGGCTCGGCTCCGGCTCCACAGCCCTGATTTAAAGACTTTAAAATAACCTTTAACGGCTTATATGATGCACATTTAGATACAGTGAAAATATCAATAGAGCAGGGCAATTGTCAGCTTAACTAAATAGCATGAGCTTAACACATAGAAGTTCAAGTTTTCTATTAGTAGATGATAAAAATTAATCACAATCAATTGATTTAACATAGTATAATTGAATGATATATAAATAATCAATATTTACCTGCCCCTTTTTTGCTCCAATCTGATTTTTAGATTTTGCTAGTGTCGCCTTGAACGAACATGGCTTGAACCAAGCAGAAATCGATATCGACTTATGCGAAAAGTATCAGAGAACATGGTTAATGTATTACTGTGATGAATGATACTCGTGTGTTATGAATAAGTACATACTCGCACTTGACTGTCGTATGTAACTCAGTGTGTTATTAGAATTTCAGAGTTCAAAGTGGGCACTAAATTGGAAAATTTAAAGATTCGCCGTGTTTCCTAAAGTTATTTTGTTGAAGTTTGTTACTAAGCAATTTATATCTTTTTCGATATTGACATCATTTTTATTAAATAGTGTGCTAGACGTGTGCGGTCGTCAGAAAAATTTACTCAACCGAACCCGAAAAAAATCCAAGAGCAACCCATGCTTTCTCCACTCGAACGTTGCTTACCAACCGAACTCGAACCCAAAATTGTCGAAAGCAGCAGAAACCTGAGTCGACCCGAAATTCATTATATAATGTTCACTTTGTTGCTCATCTATAGCTCAGTTGGTAGAGCGTTGACCTAGAATGTTAAAGGTAGATGGCTCACATCCACCAAAGCGCGCAGTTATTTTCCGTCTGTGAAATTATCATTGTAGCTATATTTGTTGTAGTCCCCGCTTCTAAGTATAAGGCTGATATCTTGATATTAATAGTTTGACTTGATGGTAAATACTGCGAATGTCATGGTGGATGAAGACAGTGATTGCATTACGCGGAGTATTCGATTGAGGACCAAGGTCGAACTGTTGCTGGTCGATAGTTCAGTTGGTAGAGCGTTGATCTAGAAATGCCAGAGGTCGGTAGTTCAAAATCACCAAGACGCGCAGTTATTTTCCGTCAGTGAAATCATAGAAACTAAATTTCATGTGTTGGCAATTGCTCAGTAAGTAAATTATCGGGGAATACTGACATTTCTGCATATTTAATTATCCCATTTGGAAAACTAAATTGTTGTTTATTTGGTAATAATTTTGTTGTACATTAAAAGTGCCTGAAATAGAATTATCCGCTGAATTGAAATCCGCATGGATAGTGTAGCAATATTAAAAAATGCAAATTTTATTGATAGTTTCTAGTTAAGATAACAATTCTATGCATCTTTCAGCTTCCATTTGATTAGATATTCGGTGAAGAGACGGGATCTGCCAATTTCGTAGAAACAGTTCCTGTAAGAGTTCAACCTATCATGCAATATGTTCTTGAAATTTTTTACATTGTGGTCATACAGGTCTATAGTAGTTAATCAGGTCTATAGCTCAAATCAAGATTGCATTGCAAAAAACTGTACAAGGCGCCACTAATAGATATGTACACTAACTGCATTCTCCATGTTTACGAAAATACTCTTGTAGCTGCGTCGAACTCTGATTAGTAGTTAAGCAGTCTGCGGTTGAACCAAATCAGTCATCTATCAATTATGCGTCATATTTAGCTTTCTTTACTTGGCAGAACACAAAGGTGTTTCTAAAATCTCACTTAATAAATGAATTAGAAATCATTTGCCTGACGATTGACCGTGGTCAAAACAATATATCTGTTTTGGCGGACACTTTCATTGAAAACAAGTCTGCTACTTTGCAAACTCGTTAATTAAAAAGATTCATGCAGTATCAACGTTACATTGCTAAACAAAAAAAAATGCACACGTGGCAGGGGACTTACGTCAATTAGATTTATTTGCCCGCGTTCTGTGTTGCTGGATGCATTTTGACAAAATAGTTTTATTTCTACGAGGTCAAAACCTAGTATATTGAAACTTCCTTGAAAAATTTATTTCACACTAAATTGGGAATTTCTTAAGTATTTTCAAAGATAAGGAAAAACATCACAGTGTTATCGTGTTGACTAAAATGTTCACAGTCTGAACTTATATCGTTCAGCTTTCGTAGAAAATGGAAACAGAAGTGATCGCTCCTGCCGGATCAGATTTATTGCTCCGGAAACACGAAACGCTTTAACAAGTGGTTTGCAGTGTTTGTTTTATTTTTTTAATGTGCACAAGCTGATACATTAAGACGATATAAATTTTCAGAAATTGACACTGCTGTTTATGAAACTGTTAACTCGGTGAACCGAATTACATTTGTCTTATTGCCACTTCCAAAAACCTTTGATAAATAAGTGGATAAATTAATAGAAAGATTCACTCACAAAAGTACATCCATTGACAAACGGTTAATTCAATCAATTGTTATAGTCCAGACTGTCTCAAAGCTGGACATCACCTAAGATTAAAGACTTCACACACAGCCCTTCGCAAATGTAAAATTCATTACGTACACGCTTGAATCGAGTGAATGACATTATGACAATCAAGACATGCAAACGATTTTGTCACCTCGTTACTTAATTATATAATTCAGACAACTAGAATGAACAAGTTACAATCTTTAACTGATAGAAATTCATTTTGAATATTTTTAATTGCATTCAAAGTTGACCTTGTGAGATCAGTTTATCGAGTATTGAGTTAGACAGTTTATTAAACATGTACCATGTATTATTCATCTCAGTGGCGCTATTTAGACTTGCAAAGTGATGCGCACGTCTATAATGGATTTAGCTCAATGATCTCTTTAGGAACACATCAAATCGATTTTTGAGACAGCGTTGCCAGACTTCATCCCCTAACCGGTCAAGAAAGTGATCCATTGATAAAAATAATGATCTTGCGATGATGCGATTATCCAAATTTAATAAAATTTAAATTGGTTTGCAGAAAAGCGTAGAAGCTAGAACAGTTTTCATGAGAGAGTAATTATAAAATAGATGCTATATTGATAGAAATACAAGAAGATTTATCCCTTGCCATAAGCAAACCTGCATCAATTCAATTCAGTTCTAATGGTACCACTCGACTCCTAACTTCACACGATGTCTAGAGTGCCCGCAAAGTGCGCTTGAAAAGATGTGTTTAGAAATATTGAATTAACTTTTAAAAATATTTCGGTCATAAATGTGTTGAAACAGTCGGTCGATGTTGGATGCATTGTAGAATTTAGGTATGAATGCCTTTGAATGTATTTAGATATTTGGAATTTTAGATTTGGCCATATGACACACAAGGCACATTGACCTCACCTAGTTTTATTAGGTGAAGTTGTCACTTGTTTAAAACTCTACGTTTATACATGTGTGAAACCCTGTTGAATTGTTTGGCATCATATAATTCTTATAGTGAGGTGGCAATCTCTCCACAGTCTGATCATCGAAAATTTACTCAGCTGAGTTATTACCATAATAACCGCTAGGCAATTGCTGGCATTAGGTTGAATCACATTGAGTGTGGCCGACGAATGTCGAACTCTACATCTATGCGATCATCTTCCGTTTACTAGTATTTGGAGAAAAAGTTATAAATTTGCAACATAATTTGCCATTTTTGAATACATGTGTATATACAATCTTAATTGGCGTACAAGTGTAAATATCACGAGCACATCATACTTTTCGTGAATGTATATCAGCAACGCTCCAAGTAATCTTTATGACAATCCATCTAAAATTGTAAATATTTTATCTAACAAGCTGATTAGATACATTTTGATATGTTTTCAAATTGTACAACCTCAGACAAGTAGTTTGAAATGCAACAGTACAGATAGCGACAAAGTTAACGACGACTAGCTTGAATCATTTCAATTGTCTCAATACACGGACAGAATTAGTTGCGATCCTTGACTGTTAATTGATGAAAATAGCCCAGACTATTATGAGTGAAGCGAACAAACGCTTCGTCAATTTGCCATGGAAAAGATGATCGTCTGGTGGGACTGGAACCCACGAGCACTTTTTTGATATGCCTATATTTTGCTATTGCGTTGAGCTTTGGATCGCATGTACGATAGAGATGGGCGCGGTTAACCGTTCAACCGGTTAAATTAATATTAACCGTTTTAATCTAAAATTATTTTACAAGTTCTACAATTGATGTTTTATCACATCTGATTCAAGGGGCCATAAATAGCGATCATGTTACTGTAGGCCTATGTTTTCGTCTTAAAGGAGGAAGTATTCCTTTCCGAGTGGCTTGATTGGTCAGAAAGGAAGCAATTCAGAATACAAGTTAAAATCTCAATCTCATGTGATTGAGTTCAGTGATTACGTGAGACTTCCTGCTTTTTCGATTTCATGTGATCCATTGCAATGGTGGAAAACAAACGTCAATAGCTTTCCAAGGTTGTCTCCACCAGCCAGTAAATATTCACAAGTTCCCGCAGCATTCGCCAGTTCAGAGAGATCTTTCAGTGCATTTGGAATCATATTTTCCGAGAAGAGGGTTAGACTTAAGGAATAAGTAGCACGGAGTATCTTGCTCTTACAATAAAGCGCTTTTTGAAAAATTCTGTTAGACCACCTACTTTTTTTTTAGTATAGTCATATTGAAGATATTTTAAATAATTTTAATAATAATGAATATATTTTAGATTACTTACATTATCCAAAAATACTGTAATCAAGTTTCTTCCTAAACTACTTTGTTAGGTACACATCAAATGCTTATCCTTACCTGTCTTGATAACATAAGCCTATAAGTAGAAAATGGAGAATATTTAGAGAGAATCAGCTAAACCTGCATGAGCAACATTCAGGCAATTGATATTCATTAGGAACTACATTAAATGTAACACGGACAATTGAGAACTGATGGCTATACATAATTTCAAATTTCATAGCTCAAACTACTGAAATACATTCAAAACAATCTAAATTGTGAAGTAAAGTCAAACGTTTTTGTAAAGGACTAATTTGTAGGAAATTCTAAAGTGCGATTAGTAATGTCGAGACATAGTTTTGAACATCGGTTAACCGGTTAATTTACCATCGGTTGGCCGGTTAATTATATTTCAACCGCGCCTACCACTTATGTGCGGTCGAAGATTAACGGCTCATCGGAAGGTCGATATCAACTTTAAAAGCATGACCCGAAATGGAAAAATGCATTCTTGAGAAGCACTAATGTAGCAGATCTTCAGAAAGCGTGTCTAGAATATTCTGATTGAGTTGTTTTCGAAAAATTCGCGGATACCGAGTTTAAGATATCCACAATTTTATGCTACAAACTACAAAAATTGAATTTCTCTAGTTAGTAGTACGGTAACGTGGATATTCTGAAATCGTTATCAGCGATTTTTTAATTTACGGAGTGTCACAATGGAGCAATGATGCATTCGTAGCCTTTTTCTACATAACAGTACTGTGGGAGGTCTTTTCATTTAGTCTACACGTGTAGCCTATGCTGTCATACTAATGAAGCACCGAAGAAAAGGTTCTGAAGTCATCACCCTGAAATACATCGTTTCATCTGAGATTGAACTTTCTTGCAGTTAACTCCTGCAGCAAATAAAGTAAGAAAGTTAGGCCACAAATGAGCTTGCAGGTTTTCGCTCCTCGAAGGTCTCAAACCAGACCTCACACGGAAATCAGGTTAACTGAGTGATTTGTTGCCAAAATATATCAAATCTAGCTTTCATTCAAAATATGTATTCGGATATGATCAAAGATAACTTATCTTTGTATAGCGCATCCGCATGGACAGCGATGCCGGGAAAGCTATGTTAACGTCTATAAGAACGTATGTAAACGTATTTAAGAAGCGTCATTGCTCTGTTTGATGACCAAAAGTTAGATATCTTAAGTTTGCAGCTCAGATCCACCACAGTTAACGACCTGCAGTTTCACCTGAAAAGCAAGACTCCAAAAAAACCAGATATCCTTCAGCTCTGTTTACCCCGCACGATCGAGATCGAGCATGCAATAAAGAAGTTTTTCCATGAACTTGAACAACAGGTCATGATCCAGGATTGATAGGTCATACTGTATATTCCTCTGCGATTATCGTTGATTTATGATGTTCAGATAAGAATTACTCATTCAGTATCATTCACTAAATCAAAACGCAAATTGCTTATAAATTTGTAAGGATTGAAATTGATGCAATTACTGTTCTATCTCGGTTATCAATCAGATGCTACACTACTCCACATGTCCATTTACGTACTAGTAATTCAATTTCGCTTCGTTGACTTCGAACTGTTTCACCTTTTCTGATTGATGGATGGAATTCAATTTCTCTATTCTGCGACTACGTTTCATCCTGTGCACCGCATCTCTTTATTAGTTCGGTCTTCCTGCGGGCAATGAAGATTGAGTCTCCGAATCAAATGAAAAAGTTGAGCTTGTTTTGTAAGGACGGATCGATTCGGACGATGTCAGATGTCGAAATTTCGATCAAGCTGAGTTCTCTGGCAATGAGAAACGATACAGATTATCCGTTTCTAATCCCATTTATCAGTGGAGATGAACTTGTAACAATTTTCTTGCTGTTTCTTCTTCCATTCCTTTTATTCTCAAACGAAAGAAGTGTTCATTGTGAAAGCTTGAGGATATGTGTAGAAAAAGAAATTTGCGCCGTAGAACTTGTGGATTCTTTTATTAAAATTTAATCGTTAAATACCGTCGTCAACAAGGAATTTGCAATTGAGGGTGGATATGAGATGAAATATCTGAAAGGCGCAGAGTAGGGTAGGAGTGGATGTGCATAAAACGGTAGCTTACCGTCCTCCCGTTAGGTACATTTGTTACAAATTTACGAAAAGAAAGAATTCTGCCATGGACAGCTTTTTCTTGCTTCTGAGTCGTCATTACTTTTTAAATTCAAACTTGATTATTGCATTGAGTGCTGTAAATAAGAATACCTTTTGTTCTTTCATTTGAAGGAATTCTTTTGGCTTCGGGTAGCAAAACCGTACTTGTGAAAAACCTAATCTACCTCAGATGTGCCCTCATTAGTCTATCAGGCGTCTTCCTCAAGCTCCATGGCGCTCTCATGAAGGCAAAAATTGGCGCCCCTTTCACAGGGAGGCATACTTCGGTGCCGCCTCTCAACTGATGGGCAATTACTTCACTGCTTTTTAAAGACTATGTGTCGTGTCAACATGATCTGCAAATATCCATGATTTGTGTACTTATTTTTTCATGTATGATTCAACCCAATTTTACCCGGACTATTTTGAGCTCCGAAGTCTCGGTCATCTTGTTTCTATAAAGTGTAGCTTTAAATTCGAATTCCGCTTTTTTATCCAAAAACTTGGTTTTGGAGTATCTACTGAATGTTGATGGAAAATTGATAGTTCTGCATGTTTTGATCAGTTAGCGAATGATGAAGACGATGTTTGGAGTATGTTTGATTGCATGAAGATAGTTAATCCGTGCTGAATACAACTCAAATAGAGACTTTCGAATAAATGTATAAAATATGCAAATTACGAAGAGTCTGCTACCGTCTGAGTTATATATTGAGCAGATAGAATGCAGAGACTGTACATCCACATAAACAAATGCACTAAAGAAACAGTGGGTCAAAAGAAAAATGGTAATCTGTCCATTTTATACTTGGTGGACTCTATTTGTAGAATAAAACTGACAGTGTTACTCGTAAATCTATAGTGAGTAGTGTTTATGTGATATTGCTATTATTCATGAAACAATTGCACAAATCCATTCGTTAATGAATATGTTGATTATATCTTCATTCATACTACTTTATCAATGATCTTTCAGCAATGTGAATTGTTTAAGATGCTCAGTTTTGTGAGAAGTTGACAGAAACCGAAAAGTATTTCAAAATAAAGGTTGCGATTATCCAAATTTAATAAAATTTAAATTGGTTTGCAGAAAAGCGTAGAAGCTAGAAGAGTTTTCATGAGATAGTAATTATAAAATGGATGCTATATTGATAGAAATACAAGAAGATTTATCCCTTGCCATAAGCAAACCTGCATCAATTCACATCTGCATGTACCTTGTAATGAGTATTAGAAGATAAGTGTGCGTGAACGTGTTTGTGATACAGATGTTCGAATTTTTATGCATATTCACAAGAGTGTACTTGCAAAAAGGCTTCGCTTATTGATAGAAAGCATGAAATATATGTACACCAAACAGGTGCCTAAGAAAGTTATCTACAAGGTAATGGTGCGTAATCGCGTTTTTGATCTACCTGCTTGAACAACTTCTGGCTTTCGAAAGACGGCACTTGTGAAGGGCTATCGTTTATTGATGGTAGAACTCGCAGACCTGCGACTAAACTTGTAGAAATCTTCATCAGTTTGCATCTGCAGATAGCTGCAAGTATTATTGAACTAGTGACTGAGAAATCTGGACATTTGGAACGGACATAATTCAGAAAACATAGCTGCTATTGGCGAGAACCATATGGAAAGTAATTGCAGTGAAAAAAAGCTGTGTAGCATGATCTTGCGCAGTCTCTGCATTGACTGTATGTAATGTATTTTGATTGTCACTGTGTTTTCCTGGTCGCCTCTGCACCGCCAGCATTTTCCTTCTCCAGCATTCCAAAAATAGATGAAGGATCAAAAATAGATTGATGTTCCATCCTCCCGCATAGTTGAGATCTGATCAGAGAAAAATCTGAGTTTGGCACTTATTCATGCTGAATCGCGTACTAGCGTGTTTCCTGTGTTGGATGGTTAGGATATAACCCTGTCTTGCATGACCAACTCGTATGGTACATGTATGCATAGATTATTTTTCAGGAAGCTAGTAACCCTATGTCAGTTCCCCAAGTCTTCATGACCGGATATCCCAGCCCTTTCTCGTCATTATTTGGACGTTGCATTCATTGCATATAATATCCCACACTTGCTGGGCGATTTTCTACTTTCATCGTAATTAAACAACTGTACGTCCATGCAATTATTCGTCAGCTGCTCTTTTTTCTCTTACAAATGTCGTGTAAACTTCAATGTCTTTGAGCTCTGTCTATGTAATGTATTTCTGTGGTCGCCTGTTCAACTTTGACATCTGTAGTGGTCGTCGTGATCAAGTCGCCTAGTGCGTGGAGGGCCTAAGCGACGAATGTGAAAATAGGAAATGCAACAAGTTGAACGACTATGCGAGCATTGAAAATGACTCCTTCGAATGCCCTTATAGCATCCATAACGCATTTATTTTAGATGTGCAGACCATTATTCTCCAACCAAGCGAATGCACAGCGTACATTATTGTTTAGTATTTTTGAGTGCTGTATGAGATACTGATGATACAAAGTCGACATTTGTTTCTTGCATTGTTGAACTTCTCCATTAGAATACGTGTTACACTGTCGTCTTATCGATCATTCGCTTCTTGACGACAAGGTAACAAATTCACACAGTGTCTAGCATTCACTTTCTGTCTTATTACAGTAAACTCCACGTACTTTAACCAAGCCAAATAGCTGTCAAATCTGACGGTTTCTGAGCTATGTTATACAATCGGAAACTTTGTTTTTAGAGACATAGTATCTCGTACTAAGTTGTGTAGAATACTGTGCATAAATATCTCTTGTGTATTCGTCATGATATCAATGTGAACTGAAACCACTAGTCTGAGATGTTTTATTACCTCAACATTGTCATACTCGTAGAATAGGGCAGACCTAAAATCTGCATGAAGTTGATTGCTTTAAGTTTGAGAATGGAATATTCAAATACAAGATATGCGTTTATCAATTCATAAATTTGAGGCGCCACTGTGTGCGATTCCCTGACAACTTTTTACGTTAGGCTAGATTTATCTTGCGTGACGATTTGATGTTGTGAGACGTCTAAACTTAAACAGACTGTTACTTCTTGTCTGAATATTATTCAGCAGTGAATTATGACCGTCGAATTTGAAGTTTTAACGTCACTTCTCCATTAGCAGAATGGGCCTTGGATGATACTGACATCGCATTAGTTAATTCCAGCGGCAGCTTCGTGAGCTCACAAATAACAGTGGATCATCTAGGAGATGAAAGTAGGACAACATCACTTGCGTGGTCGTTCATTTGTCCAGAAGCAAAGGACATGGATCAAGTATAATTGTTCCCAGATTTCGACCACAAAGGCCGTGTCAGGAGATAAGATAAAAAATCCTGTTTGATTAACTGAAAATTCAAAAGTTAATCAAATGCTTCTGAACTTTCCCGGGATCTTTTCATTCTCTTGGCAGATTAGAACAGTAAGATTAGTTAGACTATTGGATCTATTGGACTACAAATATGCAACCGATATTTATAATAAATTTCACAACGCTTCGCTCAACGGCTTGTTCACTTGTGATAGCATGTGTTAACATGTTTTATCACAAATATCAATCGTTTTATCATAAATACCAGTCATGATTTTACATGATCGATGACAGGCGACGAAGCGGTGAAATGTATTTGTTATATCACAACTAAGAAAGTTTGCCAAAATAGAGATTGGAAATGCGGAGACGCCAGACGAATGAGCGCTATATGGGACATCATATCGGTTGGAGGCGGAAAGGACTGATCATGAGCCGTTGACGTTTTTTGCTCAAGGCCCTACAAACAAGATTATTTCAAATCATTCTCTACGGCATACCAAGATTAGCTAATTCCCTGCATGTTGTTAATGCAGCCTTAATTTAAATCAGGTTGCTCCATCAATTCAATCCATCTTTCCACGGTGAGAATCATTCATAGAGAGCAGCACGCTGACGCACTATAGACCATGTCAGCTGCAGACCTTAGCATGAATCGCAATTAATAACTCATGGCATACATTTCATGAAGCACCGAAATCTGACAGTGAAGAATTTTTTTATGCCGTTCATATTTTCATATTTTTTATGCCCGTTCATCTTTTGATAACCCACTTTTATCTTCTCGAAGTTCGAAGGAAATTTTCAACTTTTGGTCATTCGCACATACACTACGGACCTATTCAAGCAAATTTTATAGTTAATTTGTCGTGAGAAAGCGGTGGCATCTTTTTATCTGTCCAGTGGTAATTGTTAGAAGGCAATCAATTCCATCGAGAGATTCAAACGATGGTGAAGGAGAAGTTAATGATGTATTATTAGATGGTTAAAATCAGTGCAAACATGGATACAAAAAAATTGGAAAAACTAAAACAAAATCAAGTGAAGCGGAGTGTATTCTTTCAATTGGTACATATAGCCTATTAGTAACAAATGACGCGTGCATGGGGTCTAACACTAAAATAAAGGATGTATTCAGCGATTTGGGTCAATCTTCTATCATTCCAATAACCAAAAAGGTCCAAAAGAACCCAAGAACTAAATATTGACCCAAAATCCAACATTGCTTCAAATAAAGTGAAGGTTCATTCCCCAAAAAAGTTGTCAGAAATGCTACAACAGGCAAATCACCGCCAAAATGAATCAATCAAAAATCAAATGAATGTCAAAGAAAAACTAGTTAGGCATTCACTGCTTGCAGTCACATAAGGAATTCAGGATGCTCAAATTTACTTCCTTTTTCACAAAATTTTATTTATTGTCCACTGTCCAAACCGCAGAATTAGACAACTTGCTCGTTCAGTTTTCGTTGCCCAGAAGGGAAATGTCGTACATCGCATATTATTAGAAATGGCACACACTCAAGCAACAGGCTGTCAGTCGGCTTTCAGACATCAGCAGTGGCGTGCGTGTTGCAATATCATTTCGGTCAGACATCACTGTCCATTATGTCGATGTCTAAGCTTCATTCAGTGAGGAATTGTGAGAAGAAGATGGTGTAATCATCAGGTGAATCAATTTTTATGCGCCTACTGTCTTCTTTAATAATGATAGGAAAGACCAACATTATCGAGAAAACTTGTTCGCAATAATCTGAATTCTTCAAATCTGAAGGAATCGAGGTAATCAGGCACTTTGATGGAATTTTCAGCGATCCACGACTTTTTCCTATTTCTGTCAGGTATTAGAAATTCCTTATTGCCCACTTACTAAGTTCCACCATGTGCCATCGTTTTGAATTAGTCTACTCTTGTAATAAACTGTAAGAGTTAAACAATCAAATTCTGTGGTCCAAACCATGGGGGTCAGTGGTATTGAACCCTGAGGTGTGTATTTGGGTATGTAGGGGTCCATGCTTAGAATACTGATGTCTTTAACGAGAGCTGCTCATCAAAAAGGTTGGCAAAAAAAAATTTTCTCGCCGAAATGCACAACCTCTAAATACAACCTCTAAATGAGTGATGCCATTCACAGGAATGGGTTGAAATGTATCTACTTTCCCCTTTTTGCATGATGCTTTTCCCCGCTCGATGGTTCCACATGCGAAATTCTCCTTCAAAAATATCTATACTTTTGACCATTGACAAAAAAATTGACCATGATTTATCCTTCTTCGATCTGATTGTCATGTTGTGGAAGCTAGTAGTCCTATTCAGTCGATCACCGGACGTCCCTGGAACACCTAAATCATTTTCTTATCGCAAATGGAAATCTTGAAAGATTTCTTCAAATCATTCTTCTGCTTGACAACCGCTCTTTGTTCTCCTATGACTGAAGCTGAAGAGTGTTTCGAGATGAAAAAAACATGTCTGAATCAATAATCAATGCTCATCAATCCCGCATTGACGGTTGATACGCACATTTAATTGTTTTCACATGCCAGTAATGAAAATTACTGAAATTAAATAATTTATCGATAAGCTGACAAAAAATAGCGTCTGTTTTGCGAAATTGATCATAGCTGGATTAGCCTTAGCATGAACTTACTGAATGCATTTCCTCGTATTATGGTGCTTTATATTGACGCAGGGCAAAATAAAGACGGCTTTTCTCGTCCTCCACACTAAGACATCCGTTATAGGAAAAGGGCCGTAACGAGAAGGTTGCAGAGCTAACTTTCCAGTTACCGCTTCATAATAGGCACCTCTTAAAGTCAGGGATGGAACCGTTACCGGTCGACCGGCGCCGGTCGCCGGTCGGGTCGGGTCACCGGTCGGGTACCGGTCAAACTTTCTGACCGGCCGGTCATGTGACCGGTCAGGCAACCGGCCGGTTACTGACTGTCTCCTCTGATGAACTTACTTTAACTCTGAAGAGACCAAGTCCTACTCGTCCATGGCGGTCCTTCTACGATGTGTATCATTCTTTTAGTGTGTCATATGAAGATCTTCGACGTATTCTTCATACACGAGACATGGAATACCGTTTGTTACCCGTTTCTCCGGAACTTCTAAAAGAATTGGTTGACTTTTTTCGACATTTCAATTCTATATTTGATTATTTAGAAATGTCTGACAAACCATCGATTCAAAATGTCATACCAAGTTATTATTTGATGAAAGAATTCGGAGCCGCTACTCTCAATGTACATGAGTCACGTGGCGTGATATTACTAAAGGAATACTTTCTGAGCGGATTGGATGAAAAGTATTGGTCGTCTACGACTGAACTACATAAAGTTGCAACTGTCATGGATCCAACTTTTCGACAACTATCTTTTATTGAAGATCGCCAATTTCGTAATCAGTTTATAGAGAATGTCAAAATTCATATCACATCGACGTTGTCTTCATATATTAAAATCAAGCCTACAGCAAGTGAATCTACGGTATCTACCGAAGTACCACCAAAAATTACCAAAATTGATCCGTTTTCGAATTTCCGATCTTCGTGTTCAGCTGCTCCTGTTTCTTTGCATTCTTCAAACAAACTCGAATTGTTGCAAGAATTTGAAAACTACATGAACGAAAATTTTCATGGAATATATTCAACCAATCCATTAGATTTTTGGAAAAAGAAACAATCGACCTACCCTCTCTTGAGTGAAATATCCCGGAAGATATTTGTAATTCAGGCATCGTCAGGAGAGAGTGAAAGACACTTTAGCATTGGAGGTTCTGTATTGACCGCGAGTCGCAATAGACTTGACCCATCCACTGTCGACAGTCTTGTTGTATTAAAAGAAGGAGACATAAATGGATTGTGGCAGCTAGGATAAGTTTTTCATGTTAATCATATTTGTTTTAAACGATTTGAGAAATTTTCAGTTTTCATTCCATGATTCCGTAAAACGTTTCAAAATGAGATAGTAAGTAAAATTTTATTTAAAGATTAAATATACTTAGTAATAATAAAGACTCGTATAATGTACATGTAGTCATATATCATTTCCTACACGTCGTACATATGCCTCCTTGTAGTCAAAATTAGTTATGCTTATACTTATCTTAAATTCATGATTGTTCTGAAGGCTATATGTAATTTTACTGCTATATTTCTTCTTGATTTGCTAATTAGACCTACTAATCTAGTAGATATATTGGTACAGTCGAAGACAATAAATTAATTTGCTAATTACCTATCTAGCTAGTACACATAGGCTACTCAGATATATAAGTATCGTCATTCTTTGGGTACTATATAGGCCTACATGTAGTTTGGCATAACCGCATTTTGTATAATCAACCGGTCGACCGGCCGGTCGGGTACCGGTCGAAATTTTCGACCGGCCGGTCGGGTCGGGAAAATCACGACCGGTTCCATCCCTGCTTAAAGTTAAAAGATGGAAATGAACAATAGAACTTTTTTTGTTTTCAAGCATGCAATGCAAAAATCACTATCACATTTGCATTTGGAAGCACTATTGTCATCTTCGCTATGATTGCATGAAAGTCAGTCAGAAGTGTGAGTCATGCATGCTTACCGTATTCGTGACACCTGCCCCTATTCAGTTTCCACTTCCGTGTTGTGACCTTGTTTCAATTTCCACTCAGATAAACAATTTATTTATGTGAATCACACATGTACATCCTTTGCTGCATCCACTATACGGACTTACAATGACACTTATTTATTTTATTTTTCTCACTGTTTACCTCCATTGCTTCTTCTTTTTCCTTTATTCCTGAATTTTTTATGGTCTTTACATTTTATTTTATATATCAGCATACCAAATGAATCGGCAACCTCAAAGACAATTTTGAAGTGTGAAACAGCGCTTGCAACGTCGATAACATGCTTAAGTTGGCTATTCCTGGTAAACATTTCAAATTCAAAATTGCCTCTGACTTCACAGGAATTAGTTTTATTGTTGCTAGAACCAATCTTTCGGGTTTTCTCATCTGAGTTCAAACAATGAATGCAATCAGATTTAACAATATCAGATTAAATTAATCAGAATTAATTCAATAGAGCTAAGGAAAATCAATAAAACGTCATTAACAAGCTGATGAAATTTGATTGCATTTATTGTTTGAACACGGTTGAAGATAACTGAAAGATTGATTCTAATAACAATAAACGAATTCCTGTGAAGCCAGAAGCTATTTTGAAACGGTTTTCCAGCCCGGTCCAGATCCTTTCGGAAAAAGACCGAACCGGCCGGCTTCATCTGCAATTTTCAGATCGCGATACGCTCATTAAAGCCTACTCGGCCCGTAATCTAACATTAGCGATGTGCAAGATGTAGCAAAATGCATGTTACTCTGTGTATGTTTGATTTTTCCCAATATTGAATATTTGAATCTGCAAACTCAATGAATTTGAGTTAGATTTTCGTCATATGCAAAGAATGGTCTACAATGTATAATGTGGCAATAAACAGAAAATAGGGATATTCAATTTAAAAATTCTAATCGAATCGATTTATTTCAGATCAGATTATAAACGCACTCAGTCAATTTAGTCGATATGTCTCTCTAAATTTAGTTAGCGATAACTACTATTTTGAGACTCCTAAATGTTTCGTCTGCATTCTAACTCGAGAAAACATTTCAATTTCATATTTTCGCTCATAGGGTTGTATTATTTTGTCGTATTATTTCTAGACCACGTTCACAGTTGGTTTTGTTTCACATAATTCGTGTGTATTTGTGTGCGAAGCCACTTGGAATGTGCACTTTCAACATCTTGAGATTTGCATAAGATATTTCCTAATAATAGTACCCTGAGTTATTGACGTTCACATCCTCACGAGCAAATGGAAATTAATTTTCAGGTCCGACCCGGCCTTGCCAGTGATCTATCCATCTACTTAGAAGTCTGCATGCGCACGACCTTTATATTGCGGAGATCACTGTTGAACAACATAAGGGAAGTGTGATCTTTAACATAAAATTACCACAAGGATTTTCATCTCTTCAATTCATCTTCCTCTCCTTGTATCTCTCGGGAAATCGTACGCCCATCTTTCTTGTGTTGAAACCTCAGTAGTGTTGAAACAAAGGCGCTTGATTAGATCAAGATGAATAGATAGGACGAAGTGTCAGTAGCGAAGATATTGTTGATGAGATTGAGTGAGATAGAAGATTGCATAATTTGTATCCACCGTCTTTGTCTTCCTTTCAATTCTTCGCGCATCAGTCACGTTTCTGAAAGAAAGACAATATCAGTGTAACATTTCGAAATCCGTGTTTGTAAATGTATTAACTTCGAACTGACTCATCTGCAAGTCGACATGAATGTCGGGGTGGAACTTCCTTGATAAAGTTGCAAATTGAATGTTGAATTCATCTTTTGTCCATGGAAAACACGGTGACGCTCAGCGAGTATCACGGTTACATGGTAATAGTAAGAATAAGTGAATTCACTGTCTTCTTTGCCTCCCTGTTGGATACACGTAGACGAATCATGGAGATGAGATCTGTCTCATTGGAATTAAATGAGAGAAGCAATTCGCAAAAATATTATTTTCATCAAGAAACTCGGCAAGGGATAAGTTAAAGCCCCAAATGTAATGAACTTTGTTTCTTCTATACGCAGCATCCATCATTAACGTGCACTTTTTCTTCGTTGTTAGTTTTTAGTTGTTCAATTTAACATTCTTTCCTTCCCATTTCTGTGTCTCATTTATGCACTCTTCTGGGATTTAACGGTTGAGGTATATCTTATGCATGTTCAAAGGTTTTCCTCTCGCACTCATTCACACACACACACACACACACACTCTCTCTCTCTCTCTCTCTCACACACACACACACACACACAGATAGCATTTATATTTTCAGATCTTATCACTTTTGTTTCTCTCAAATCTTTTGAGATTCGAACTCTGTAAGATATTTATGTCATCTTATCAAACATTATATTTATAAATTACTATTATTTTCTGTAATAACGTATTTACTTAATTTATCAATGTCAAGTTACTTCTCGTAGGTATGATACTGTGAGTGCTGTCGACTATAATATTTGATAAATTCCTGGCGATGTTGCTGACAATTAAGTATTCTTCCCGTTTTCAAATTCTGGAGGCACGAAATCGCTCTGCTATGGTCCTCACAAGCTCACACCAACTCCGGTTCTGATCCATCTCTGTGTCACAGTCAGATTCAGTCCCCTGTCTTTGTGCCACGATATTGCAGATCTCTCTCAGTCTGCGGTCGCACAAGTATTCGAGGGCATTGACACGTTATTTTCAGCTGCTGTCCAAGCCCGTGTAACGCATTCCCATCCATAAGATCCTGTGCAGAAAACATGGTTTGAAGCATGCGAACCTTCTATGCAATAAAAACATACGTTTTAAATTCGACAAGGTGAATGAAGTTTCCTTACTGCTTCTCCAGTATCAGATATATGTGGGAGTCTTTGTTGAGAGCTGGTTGAGTTGAGTGCTTACTTACCTGATGAATCTGTCTCTGTTTACAATTACAAGATCATACGAAAAGATCGAATGAAAGGCAATGGTGGTGGAATTATTTTCTATCTTCGGGATGGTTATGAACCAGGTGTAATTGATTCTAAACAAGTGCTATCGTTCGAAACCTGTAAGACAGAAATTCTTCCAATTTTGTTCAGGAGCATCTCTCTATCAACAATATATATTTATCATTCTTTCTGGAATGAACCAGATGAACATGAATCAGCAATGGACTGTATTACGGGTATCATTGATTGTGTTATCACAAAGGAAGCTTATGGTTCATCCCTTCGCATTATGTTATTAGGTGATCTCATTATCTCTCTAAATACTATGAAGAAATTTCTAGAATTACACAACTCAAGCCACTTGTTACTTTTGACACCCGAGGCAATGAAGCTATCGACCAAATTTTCTTAAATAGTGTCGGGCACTATAAGCCTGAACTTTTGCCACCTATAGGACGTTCAGATCATAGCACTATATTATGGCGAGCTAAGGGACAATATACTCAACTTTGTGAGAAGAAACGGGTCCGAAAATATTCAAAATCCCATGTTGTCGGATTGATGAGAAATGTTTATGATATTGACTGACTTGAATATGTGAATTCTGTTGGCGATGACATCAATGAAACGACGAGTTGGTTTCTGAATGGCCTGAGTATTAAAGTATGTTTAACAAGCTCCTTCCTTACATAACAATACGCGTGAGGCCAAATGAGTTGTCCTGGATGAATATGTCGTTAAAAATTTTAATCAATCAACGCGACAGAGGTTTTTCCAAAGGACAGAAAGTCATATATCAGCGCTTACATGAGGAAGTTATTAGGCAAAGCAAAAACTTGAAATTTGAATTCTTCCAAGAGACAAGCTGTGGGATGATATTAAAACTACAAACAAATGGGTGAAAAGAAAATCTCTTCCAACAGATCTTTCTGTTGTTGAGCTCAGTGAAATTTCATATCTAACTTTCAAAGTTTTGATGAAGTAGATACTGACAACCTGTGTGCACATTTCCCGCGTTAACGCTTGCATCTCAGTGTAGAAGTTGAATTTCAGTTACAACAGGTGAAACGTAAATCCTATGGACCAGATGATATTCCCTTTTGGGTATTTCGAGATGGTGCAGCGGCTCTTGCGCCGGCTATTACAATGCTCTTCAACAAAAGTCTCGAGAATGGGTGTGGTCCAGCAATATTAAAAGAGGCAGATGTTATCTCTGTTCCCAAAATTAGTGTGTCGACTGATGTACGTGACTACAGGCCTATATCATTATCACCACATTTGTCTAAAGTGTTGGAAAAACTTGTCTGTAAGAAATGGCTGCTATATGTGACAAGCGGAAATCAATTTGCCTATCTACCAGGACCTGGTAAAGGAGCGACGAATGCCTTGAGTCTGATTCACCTGAGCATGCTGAAGTATTTGGATCAATCCTCTGCAGTAATACGTGTTGCTAAAATTGATTTAACGAAAGCTTTCGATAGACTTACGCATCAAGCGATCATTGAAGCTTGTGTTAGATTCAATTTACACATGGAAGTGACAGCTTGCATAATCAGCTACCTGAGGAACAAGCAACAACGTGTGAAACTAAATGGATCATACTCATCGTGGAACATATCTCAAGTGGTGTAGTGCAAGGAAGTGTTATTGGGCCTATCTTATTTTGTCTTGTCATGGACTCTCTGTCGTCCGTACAAGGAAATTCGTGTTTTTACAAATACGCCGATGATCCCACTGTCCTAAATTATATGCGTGCACAATCCGATAACCATCTCTAGAATGAAATTGACAATGTCCTCCTCTGGACTGACAAACTTCAGCTTAATGTCAATCTTAGCAAGAGTAGTGTGATGGATGTGGTCACAAAGAAGTCTGTATCTACCATGCCCGTCAGATTATCAGACGACATTCCCTTGAAAAGCGCTGTTGATGTGAAAATTCTTGGATGTCGATTTTCATGTGATCTAAAATGGATTAAACACATCAACCACGTAGTTAGCTTCGAAACGAATTTACTTGCTTTGAACCTAAAACGGTTTGGATGTAACGGAGACATCATCTTATCTGCAAAGCTTATTGCGCTTGCATAAGATCTGTTCTCCTTTACGCTTACCCGGTATTTTGTAACATTCCTGACTATCTGTGCAACAAGCTTCTTCGAGAGTCTTTAAAATTATTGGTGACTCGGACCTTAAGCGTCCCTCTTTATTAGAAGTTGGTGATAAGCAGTGTTCTAATTTGATCAAAGAAGTGTTGAAGTTTGAGGACCACCCGTTGACAATTTTCTTTGATGAACGAACTGCAGTGATGTGTAGAAATCGATGTGCATTGAAACGACATAGGGTCAAGACTAAGCGTTTGTTGAATTCTTTTATTAAATATTGTAAACGACTGATCTGTGCACTCTCTCTTTATACTTCGATCAATATTTTATATAATGTGCAAATATGCACAGAATTTGTCAATGCGTTCACCGTCTCTGTGAAGTACAATACGGAATTTTGAATACTGATGCTTCTACATACAGTGTATATCTCCAAATGATGCCCATCAACATTTCGTGCATGCGTTATTGTGTCGTATCTCTTGCTCGCCAGCGGAACGTGTGTTGGGGATTGAGCCAACCTCGATCAGTTAACCTCCGAATATATGTCAGTAGTAACAAAAGGTCCAGAATAAACACAGCGCGCCCCCCCCCTCTGGAACGACAGAGGTTGTGGTCTGTCGTGGTGTGCCGGCCAGGTGGGTTCACAACATGTTCGCTGACTCCCCCCCCCCTCTGCAACGACAGAGTGTGAGACTCGAGTGAGTTGGTCCGACCGCCTGGTTGACTTGGGCGACCGTCTAGGTTGACGTGGGCGACCGTCTAGGTTGACGTGGGCGACCGTCTAGGTTGACATGGGCGACCGCCTAGGTTGTCTTGGATGGTGAAACGGTGGCCAGATTCGGATTCAGCGTCAAATTCTGCATCTGTGATGTGATTTCCAGCTCAATCGGCGAGAAAAACTGTTTCTTCAAAATTTTGGCAGAGTTAAAATGTGGGACGTTTTGGTGTGTAGGGCCCAAACGAAGCCTCGGATGAGAAAACGGAGGCCAGATTCGGATTCAGCGTGAAATTCTGCATCTGTATGGTGAATTTGAAAGCAATCGGAGAGAAAAAATTTTTCGCTGACGTCCCCCCCCCTCTGGACAGCTTGCTTCGATTTTGGCTTCCAGTGGACGGATTTTGTCGTGCGATAGCTCGTTTGAAAGCTAAGAGTGAGACAAATTCAGTGAAAGAATCGGCTTGTTCCTATCTGTCTTCGTTTAGATGTGAGATGCCATTTAAGATTTTGGGACATTGGCGAAAAACGACAGAGTTAGAATTTGGGACGTTTTGGGCTCTAGCTTCAAAACGAAGCATCGGATTGGAAAACGGATTTCAGATTTGGAATCAGCGTGAAATTCTCTATCTGTATGGTGAGTTTCAAGTCAATCGGAGAGAAAAAATTTTCAACATTTTTCGAAAAAACGACAGAGTTAGAATTTGGGACGTTTTGGTGTGTAGCGCCCAAACGAAGCATCGGATGAGAAAACGGAGGCCAGATTCGGAATCTACGTGAAATTTTGGGTTAGGAAGGATGTTTCCAGCTCAATCGGAGAGAAAAAATTTTCACTGACGTCCCCCCCCCCTCTGGACAGCTTGCTTCGATTTTGGCTTCCAGTGGACGGATTTTGTCGTGCGATAGCTCGTTTGAAAGCTAAGAGTGAGACAAATTCAGTGAAAGAATCGGCTTGTTCCTATCTGTCTTCGTTCAAAAGTTAGAGCGGTTACAAGATTTTAGGTCGGAGCTCGCTTACCTGAAAAAATCCTAAGTGTCAGAGTGACTTTGTATGGGTAAAATTTTGAAAATTTTCCAAAGTGTAGAATTTCGACCTGGGACCGTCACCAAAACATTTTTCATCAAATTTTGAAATTTCACTGACGTCCCCCCCCCTCTGGACAGCTTGCTTCGATTTTGGCTTCCAGTGGACGGATTTTGTCGTGCGATAGCTCGTTTGAAAGCTAAGAGTGAGACAAATTCAGTGAAAGAATCGGCTTGTTCCTATCTGTCTTCGTTTAGATGTGAGATGCCATTTAAGATTTTGGGACATTGGCGAAAAACGACAGAGTTAGAATTTGGGACGTTTTGGGCTCTAGCTTCAAAACGAAGCATCGGATTGGAAAACGGATTTCAGATTTGGAATCAGCGTGAGATTCTTTATCTGTATGGTGAGTTTCAAGTCAATCGGAGAGAAAAAATTTTCAACATTTTTCGAAAAAACGAGTTAGAATTTTTGCGATGGCTGCCTACTGTAGAGCCAAAACGAAGCATCGGATGGGAAAACGGAGGCCAGATTCGGATTCAGCGTCAAATTCTACATGGAAATGGTGTATTTCCAGCTCAATCGGAGCACTAGAACCGGAGATAGACGGGATTTTTAGTGTTTGGATGATGGGTATTACGTCATCAGCTGATCGCCACACACTATATAAGCTGGGAACCGACGGAGACTTGTCATTTAGAGGAGAACGATTGTCAGAGGTAGGTCGTCTCTCTGAGCTCCGATGATAGCTTCGGACATTCCAAATTCCAAGTTTCTGTAAGAAACCGACTTAGAAAATTTCATTGCTGATATCAGCTAAGCCGCCAGACTTAGAGGTTCGCCAGGAGATGGCCTTCGTCTCCAGGCCATAAAAGACTCCAAAACTTTAAAGGCTCGTAACTTTGCTTCTACAAGTCCGTTTGACTTGATTCAAAAAAGGTTCGGTCGCTATTGACCTGCCCTAAGTGATGGACTACTTATAAAATTTCATAAGTAGTGCTAAAAAGTTGAAAATTTTAAATTCACTAGTTTTGGAGGTTTTCTGGGGTTTTCGACCCTGCTGAAGTCAATGAAAGCATTTTTAATGATGTCTGAGCCAGTCTTCTCATGGTATAAGCGGCTTTTCACTGAAAGCGAGCAAGACACGGAGAGTTTTGCTGTAATATTCCACTGACAGGGTGTTCCTTCGGGACGGCGGACGATGCCGTAGTGATAAGTGTGGCAAGGGAATGTGTCATATTTAAGACCGTAACCGCTGGGACAACTCATGTCTCATGTTGGGCATTTGACACAGCTCTCAACGTAGCACTTTGAACGCCAATCGGTTGAGTCTTAGCTATCTTGTCATGGGTGGCCTCTAAACATCTCCATTGCAAAACGCTGGTGAATCAAGCTCTCTACGGCTTGCTATCAAGCAGATCAAAGCAATAACTTGGGATGTTTCCTCAAGGTTTTCAAGTATGCTGAGTTCAAATCTGCTATCAGATTTCAAATTTAACTAAGACTAAGGCAGCTTTGAGGGGTTAGATCCCAGCTACTGTTCACTACCTTTGACTCGGCGTTGCTGTTACCACTTCGGGGCAGTGACAATGATGTCTTCAGCTGTAAAGAGCGGGTATCGGGGAAGATCTCTCACTTCCCTAGTGATCAGTACAAGGCCTTCGGGCTGTCGACGGGATCGAGTGCCACTCACTACACTCAAATCTATCATTCCTCACTAAGTGTAAATTACTGACTATACATTTGTCCTGCTATCAGGTTATTTTTGACTTACTATCTAGTTGAATAGTCTCTTGCTATCAAGAGATTCACTTCTACTCATAAAGCACATCATCGCTGTAATACCTCCTTTGCTCGAGCGTTCCTTCGGGACGGCGGGTACTGCCGTAGAGGGATTGTGTTGCACGGGTTGTTCGTCGTTTGTTAGACCGAAACCTCTGAGCCGTTGCTCATGTTGGGCGTTCGACTTCATACTCAACGTGACGCTTTCTCTCGCCAGGTCAGAGTACTTCAGCCATTCGACAAAGGTTAGTCTTTATGATATGGAGTAGAGTGAAATGTAATTCATTAGATGTCCCTTCAATGATTGCTCCCATGATAAACGTTGATGAGACAAATGAAATGATTCTCATCTTCCCTTTTCAATGATTGAAATCTACTAACACACTACCGTATAATCGTCCACTATGGGGCAAGACATGATAGAGCCTCCACGCGGTTTGCCCTGGGCAGTCTTTAGACTGGCGAATACTATCATTAAGTTGAATCTGTTATCAGTCAACTTGAACGTTGCAAATGAAGTTCGGTGTAATACTTCCTTTCGACGGGTGTTCCTGTAAAGGGCAGCGGTGAAACCCGTAGCTATGTATACCGCAAGGGACATTCGGCAATGGTCAATCTTGTTAAACCTCTCTGCGTCATGTTTGCAAGTGATTGCCTCTGTCTCAACGTAGTATGCATTCGCGCCAGGGCGACATTTAGCCAACTGTCGAAGGTTGCCTAAAACTTTCCATTGCATACGTTATGAGAACCATGAGTTCTACCTGTCTCTATCAATGAGACGAATTGATGAATGGAATGAAATGGGAGGACACTCACGCGCCACACGCAACATAACACACTTCTCTCTTTCGTAGTCTAACAAGCTCTTTACACATGGATCGCAGTCGATTGCTATCCCTGTATCAGAAGTGTAAGCTATCTTAATTTTATTTGACACTATTTCATCTATCATCATCGCCCATATGAAATGTTTTAAGATTTACAAGTTAGAAATAAAGTTTCAATAGTGTATGCGTTAGAAATAAAGGTGTAACTGTTTGTAAAAATAAGATCGCAAGATTTACTAGTTTACAAGTTAGACTAAGTGTAAATTAAAAATAAAATTATAACTGTTTCAAGAGTTTACAAGTTAGAAATTAAGTTTTAGCTGTTTGTATATCAAAATAAAGTTTCAAGAGTTTACAAGTTAGAAATAAAGTTTCAACCGTTAACAAGTTAAAAATAAAGTTTCAATAGTTTACAAGTTAAGAATAAAGTTTCAATAGTGTGTGTATATTAAGAATAAAGTTTTATCTGTTTGTATGTTAGAAATAGAATGAAGGTTCACCAGTTTACAAGTTAAGAATAAAGTTCTATCTGCTTGTATGTTAGAAATAAAACAAAGTTTCAACCGTTAACAAGTTAAAAATAAAGTTTCAATAGTTTACAAGTTAAGAATAAAGTTTCAATAGTGTATGTGTATATTAAGAATAAAGTTTTATCTGTTTCTATGATAGAAATAAAACAAAGTTTCAACCGTTTACAAGTTAAAAATAAAGTTTCAATAGTTTACAAGTTAAGAATGAAGTTTTCATAGTGTGTGTGTGTGTATGTTAGAATAAAGTTTCACCAGTTGGCAAGTTAAGAATAAAGTTTTATCTGTTTCTATGATAGAAATAAAACAAAGTTTTAACCGTTTGCAAGTTAAAAATAAAGTTTCAATAGTTTACAAGTTAAGAATAAAGTTTCAATAGTGTACATGTTCAGAATAAAGTTCTATCTGTTTCTATGATAGAAATAAAACAAATTTTCAACCGTTTACAAGTTAGAAATAAAGTTTCACCAGTGTACAAGTTAGAAATAAAGTTTCAATAGTGTATATGTTAGAAATAAAGCTTTATCTGTTTACATGTTAGAAACAAAATAAAGTTTCAACAGTTTAAAAGATAAAAACTAAAGTTTCAATGGTGTATACGTTAGAAATAAAGTTTTAGCTGTTTGTATATCAAAATAAAGTTTCAAGAGTTTACAAGTTAGAAATAAAGTTTCAATAGTGTATATGTTAGAAATAAAGGTGCAACTGTTTGTAAAAATAAGATCGCAAGATTTACTAGTTTACAAGTTAGACTAAGTGTAAATTAAAAATAAATTATAACTGTTCACGTGTTAAAGCGTTGATGCAACGATGAACAATTAATAAGCTGAAAAGTTTTAGATTCACTTTAACATTATCATATGTTTACAGATAGAAATGTATTACAGCAAAGCTACTTCATGAGTTAGTTTGCCAGGAGTGTATCATCTCAAACTTTTACTCCGACTGTGGAACATTGATTTCCATGATGAAGATTTAAATAGTTAGATTCGATGGCGAACAAGATTTACTAGTTTACAAGTTGGACAAAGTGTTCTACTATTTGTAAATGAAAGATATCATTTCAACAGTTTACCAGTTAGAAATAAAGTTTCAACAGTCTACAAGTTAAAAATAAAATTATAACTGTTTCAAGAGTTTACAAGTTAGAAATTAATTTTTAATGGTGTATACGTTAGAAATAAAGTTTTAGCTGTTTGTATATCAAAATGAAGTTTCAAGAGTTTACAAGTTAGAAATAAAATGAAGGTTCACCAGTTTACAAGTTAAGAATAAAGTTCTATCTGCTTGTATGTTAGAAATAAAACAAAGTTTCAACCGTTAACAAGTTAAAAATAAAGTTTCAATAGTTTACAAGTTAAGAATAAAGCTTCAATGGTGTATACGTTAGAAATAAAGTTTTAGCTGTTTGTATATCAAAATAAAGTTTCAAGAGTTTACAAATTAGAAATAAAGTTTCAATAGTGTATATGTTAGAAATAAAGGTGTGACTGTTATTAAAAAATAAGATCGCAAGATTTACTAGTTTACAAGTTAGACTAAGTGTATGAGCAAGCTCTGAATACATAAGATATCATAGTAAAATCATCAACGAATAAATCATATCGCAATAGGAATGTACATTGACAGATTCAAATAGATGCTCATGCGTTCATAAAAGAGAGTTTGTGACATCAGCATTAATTGGAAGTGCGTGAGCGCACTGGAAACTCCTGATCGTCTTGTGATTGGACGAGACGTCTCATCCATTCACCGCTTAGGAAAATCTTATAAAAGGTAGTGCACCAGCTCTACTCTTCACATTTATCTTTCATAAGGTGAGTGTTGGTGAGCTCCCGCTATCAGGTTGTTTTGACTTGCTATCAAGTTGAATAGTCTCTTGCTATCAAGAGTTTCACTTCTGCTCATAAAGCATATCATCGCTGTAATACTTCCTTTGCTCGAGCGTTCCTTCGGGACGGCGGGTACTGCCGTAGAGGGATTGCGTTGCACGGGTTGTTCGTCGTTTGTTAGACCGAAACCTCTGAGCTGTTGCTCATGTTGGGCGTTCGACTTCATACTCAACGTGACACTTTCTCTCGTCAGGTCAGAGTACTTTAGCCATTCGACAAGGGTTAGTCTTTATGGTATGGAGCATTTCGAAGTGTTGATTGACTCATGTTCATTGAATGACTATTCACATGATCATCATAGGTAAAATGAAATAAATCTTACGTATCCTTTTCAGTGAATTTGCCTTCGACGTCGAATCTAACTACTTTAATCTTCGATATGGATACGAGTATCACGAGAAAAATTGAATCTTATCGCGTCTCTGCCAAGATGGAGGAAACTCTCATTGAGCAATGTAAGTTTTTGTGTGATGGGGCAAGGATGCAGGTTGTGCTAATAAAACTCTTGAACTAACATCATTCGGTTACCATGTGTGTTGAGCATAGGAATTAATTTTCATAAACCTTTGAATAACATCAAGAATGTAAGAATCATATCCTTACTAATTTTCAACAAAAGACCCTTAACGTCTTTTTACTCCGCGATTTTCAAAAGCGAAGCTCATTTCTAAAATTTATAATGCACTCTAATATCTCCCTCCCTTTTTCAGTACAGCAGCGCATCATGAACAGAGAACCTATTCCTGAAGGGGCACTTGGTCGAGCCTATGAACGACTGGGAATATGTAAGTATCTTAATGAATGAATGCTGTCATGTGTTCTGTATCATCATGGCTGATAGCATGCATTCTATCATTCATCAATCTCATCTCTTTTCCACTCTACAGTTTTGGCAAGGCAGGAGAAGTGGGAGGAAGTCGCGAGGCGGAAATATGATGATGATTTTCCGACCCTACCCTCTCGCCCATCTACCTCAGCTCCACCATCTGAGCAGCCATCCACCTCGGGCATGGTCATCGCCCAACCTCCACCACCACCCATACCTGCTCCTCGTCGCCGCATCCCTCCAACACCCAAGCCGCGGACTCTTCCACCCTCGGCTCGCATCCCCCTTCTACCTCCTCTTGAACCATCGGTGATGGTGGAAGTAGATTCTCTTGATGGTAAGTTACAGTGATGGTAAAGGGGGACAAGGACTTAAACAAAACGCACGCCACACTTGGAATTGAATAGTCATGTTACTGATCGCTTTCCTTCCTTTTCTCAACAGATCTCGCAACGGTATTTCTGGGCGACAACGTTCCTAACCGCCCCGCCAACTCTCACATACCACCACCGGCAACAGCAGGCGACTTCCCTCCCATCTCCAACAAGTCGCTAGAAATGGAGATCGAGGTGTGCGACCACACCATTAAAATGGTAGGTTGAAGATTTCCTCACTCATCTCCCTCGAACGTTTGGCTAATAGCATCTTCCTCAATTTCAGGCATCGACTTCATCACCAAAGCCCTCCTTTCTCAAGGAAAGTTTACAGCTATTGAGTGAAGGTAAGTTGTAACAAAACACTAAGACTTTAATAGAGATGATAGAATGATTTCTCTTTTAGGTGATGCTAGTTCCAGCTCAACACTATCGCGGGAAGGCGACGAGCGGGAATGTGCTGACTGTGGGCACATCTTCACGAGGAAACGCGATCTGCTCCGACACATCAGACAACGTGTGTGTCAACCCAAGTCGCCATCAATCTCCCGAGGTGAGGATGACTCTATTGAACACGTCTCCTTTACTTGCGACTTCTGCATTCAATCATTTGAGTCACATTTTGAATTATCTTCACATAGACTTCGACATACACACACGAACGATACCTACACCAACGGTACCTCCTCTATCCGACTCTCTGAAATATCAATGAACAATTTAGTGAGGAACTACCAGATGGACTCCTCAGAAACCATTGCTAACTTTGAGGAATGGTTTCATCAAAATTCATCCTTGATAGATGCGCTCTTTAGAAATTTAGACAACTTTAGAATAAAAGCGCTCATCTACTTAAAAATAAAATATGTAAAAATCGATCATCATACTGGTCAAATAGTAGAGCGGTTGGAGTTTCACATACCCTCCTCTCCTGCTACAGAAGTAATCGATGAAGATTCTTGGTTAAATTTTCATATCCAAGGACTAAAACTAAATATAGTTAAATTCAACGAACGCGATAGTGGCCTCATTTTTGATGGTATAGAATCTGCCAAGTTTAAAATCAATTTGCTAGAAAGTTATAGTGGGCGAGGCTCCTTCAATCTTCCAAAAATTTTAAAAGACAAAAAAGCAGTCATTTCTGTAGATTGCGAATCGCAATGTTTTAAGTATGCAGTGTTATCCATTCTCCACTACAATGATGTAAATGATAATCGTTTCCGTAGAAGTAAGTATCAAGAGTGGGAAAATGAATTAAAGTTTGATGACTGCAATAGTGAAGACATGAAATTGAAAGATATAGAGAAATTTGAGAAATTAAATAAAATTAAGATAGTGGTTCACGTCTGGGAGAAAGGGTTAAAAGGCGTTAGGTATAACAACCGCCAAAGTAGCTATGATCGAGTTGTCAACCTTTTGCTAGTGTATGAGGACAATACTCAACAGTGGCATTACTGTGGCATTCCAAAAATTCATCGCCTTTACAACCATATACAAAAATCGATTAAAGGTGAACATTTCATATGCGACCGCTGCACACGACCATTTTGGTCGAAAAATAAATTTCTAAGTCATTATGAATGGTGCAAGCGGGGTAAACTACAAATAGAGCGCATGCCCAAAGATAAGGAGTTTTCATATAGAGAGAATGGTGATGAACTAAGTCCCCTGCGTGTCATCTATGCTGACATCGAATGCTATATCGATGATATCATCCACAAGCCAGCAGCCATTTCCTGCTATGAAGTATGGCATGATCACTTTAGGAGTAGGCAAAATAAAATGCGCGTCTGGCAAGGTGAGGATTGTATTTACCAATTCCTACAATTCCTCGAACAGGCTGTAAAATTTCAACAAAAGTATGATGGTGAACTCTATCGCAGATCATTGCATATGACAGCAGATGATCAAGCAAAATTTGATAGCTGCAACATTTGCCCCAAATGTAGGAAAACATTTGATGATGATAAGATTAAGAAAGTGCGCGACCATGATCACATCACTGGTAAATTTAGAAACGCACTCTGTTCAAAATGTAATTTTTCACTTAGGATGAAACGGCGTACATTACCCGTCATTTTCCATAATTTCAAGGGCTACGACAGCCATATGATAATAAAAGGAGGTTTAGGTCAAATGAAAGAGTGGAAGCTTGATGTAATAGCGCAAACGAGAGAGAAGTTTATGGCCATGACAGCAAAAGTGCCTGTCGATAAAACTAAAGAAAATAAGACGGTCTATTTTGATATAAAATTTTTAGATTCCTACCAATTTATGACTGCATCACTGGCCTCTCTCGTGCAAAATCTAAAGTCTCTTCCACTAACACAAAATCTTAAGAAACAATACCCAAATCTAACCGATGAAGTCATCACACGGAAAGGAGTCTTTCCATATGCATATTTTGATGCGATTAGTAAACTCGGCGAGACTTCTCTTCCGCCCATAGATAAATTTAAAAATGATTTGACCGGTGCAGAATGTAAGACCGAAGATTATGATCATGCACAAGATGCATGGATAAAATTTGACTGCCATACATTTGGTGAATATATGATTGCCTACCTTAAGTTAGATGTATTTTTGCTGGCTGATGTATTTCAGGAGTTTCGACGAGTGGCATTAGAAGAAGATAAGTTAGATCCCGTCCACTTTGTCAGTCTGCCAGCCATGTCATTTAAGTCTGCTTTTAAAATGACTGGTGAGACCATTCATCTCTTACAAGATCCAGAGATGTATAATTTATTTGAGCGAGGAATTCGCGGTGGTCTCACATTTGTAAATAAACATAGGTTAAAATCAAAAATAGTAGGCAATGACCAGACTCATCTTAAGTATTATGACCAAAATAATTTGTATGGTAGTTCATTATCCAAACCGCTACCTCACTCTGAGTTTAGCTGGTTAGATGATAGTGAAATTCAACATTTCTCCAACCCTTCCAACATACTAGCAATTCCAGATGAAGGTGATTGGGGATATTATTTTGAGATAGATCTAATCTATCCAAATAATATTAAACATAAAACCGTAGATTTTCCACTCGCACCCGAATCAGGTGAAGTGAGTAAAGATATGTTTTCCGACTTTATGAAACAATTTCATAAAGATTTAGAATCATGCGGTCAACCCGACTATAAGCCTTGCCGCAAACTTTTACTCACCCAGTATGATAAAGAAAACTATCTAGTCCACTTTAGCATCTTAAAATTTTATTTAGAAATGGGTATGATTTTAAAAAGAGTTCACCGCATTATTAAATTTAGACAGAAAGCCTTCCTCAAACCATATATTGATAGCAACAGCCAGAAACGTGCACTAGCCCAAAATAATTTTGAAAAAGATTTTTATAAATATAAGAATAATAGTCTATTTGGTAAGACGATGGAGGATGTTAGAAAACGTGTAAACTATAAACTAGTTAATGATGATCAAAAGTATCACAAATTGGTCTCATCACCTCTATTCATCGATAGAGACATTATCGATGAGGACCTTGTAGGTGTTAAAATGATAAAATCTGAAGTTGAGTTGTGCAAGCCCATCTATATTGGCCAAGCTGTACTAGATTACTCTAAGCTTGAAATGTACCAACTCTTTTATAAAATACTAAAACCATGTCCTCTCGTAAAAGAGGTTCGTTTGTTGGGTGGTGATACAGATAGTTTCTTCTTAGGTATCACCACTCAAAAAGATTTAAATTTCAATGAAGTAGGAAAATCTTTAGAAAGATATTTTGATACATCAAATTATCCTACTGATCACCCACTCTACTCCATCAAAAATAAGGCAAAACTTGGCTGCTTTAAGGATGAGACAGCAGGGAAGGAAATAGATGAAATGATTCTCCTCCGTCCAAAAATGTACAGTATGAAATTAAAGGATAGCGACGATAGTATTAAGCGTGCTAAAGGCATATCAAGATCATTGGTCTCTAACATGAAACATAAGAATTTCAGGAAAGCCTATAGGAATAAAAATATAACGTTTGTCAATATGACAATCTTAAAATCTAAGTCGCATGAGATCAAAACTCATACTTTTAGGAAACGGGCGCTTTCAGCATGGGAGGATAAGAGGTGCTGGTTAGAACACAACATATCTCTTCCACATGGACATCCTGACACAAACATACCACCACCCAAAAGAATTAAACTCACACTACCACATTCAGGAGACGTGTAAATAGATTCATCCTTAACTCAGTATTTTGATGTTGATTTCTGTAGATAAACATTGTTGTTTTATGTATCGCATGAGATTGTTTTTTCCTTGTGAATATGTGTCCACATCTGTACATTCCCCATGTGATGACTTTTCCACTGAAAGACATTTTTCCTATCCCTGTATATTTCCACCCTTCACGAAGTAAAAAGACTTTTTGTATATAACAATGTTTATTGAAGTGCGCTCATGTATATATTTTCAGTGGATGTTGTATAAAGTCTATTGCTTCACATTCATGTACATATTTCAATAAATGTTGTATAAAGACTTCACTTTGTTTTCCGAAACACTAACGTTATGAGGGATTTAGTATCTTTCACGTGGATGCACTCTTGTAAACCATTGGTAATTTTGATAGCAATAGAGGGTATCATTTGTTTGACGATAGGATGGTAGAAAATAGGTTCAAACAATATCTGGACTATTCCATATGAAGCGTCTTTGTCATGAATGAAATCGCGTAAAATGTATTCTTTTTTCTCATCAAAAGAAATAGGTGAAATCAGATCACTTTGAATGTAAAGGTGTTGTTCATGTTTATTAAGGGTCATTGGTATTCCTACACCAATCATGCGTGTAGCAGTAAACACATTTTACAGCAATGAAAAACTACAGTTTTATCAAATTTTCACTCAATTGACAATGAATGCCATCGCCCAGTTTTAGAAGAGCACTTTGATTTTCAATCAAAAATGAAATGTGATGTATCTTTGCATCATCAAGTAACACTTCACATAACTCGCTTGTGCTAATTTTTCTAACAGGTGGGCAACATCGTTGTATCGCCGATTTGCTAAACGACATGTCTAATAGAATAACACAAACAGCTCTATTCAGCTTAGGAAGCATGTTGCTTACATCACTGTCATTCTTCTTGTAAAGATAGTCACTAAAAATAGCAATAGTAAATTATATTCACAGCTGAATATGCGAGCGTGTGAACGTTTTCATATCAGACAAAGCGATAACCCATGTCTAAAAATGGATCCACCTCATTGTCGTAGATGTCAGACCATTCGATAAGATTCTATTCATCCTTATTGACAGCCTGATCTTTTCCCCATTCAGTGCGTATGCATTCCTTTGTCAGTCAAAGTGATGATGCATACCGTTTTCACCTTAACTCATTCATATGATGAGTCGTCAGTGAATGAAGGAAAAACTCAACGTTTAACATGCCTCCATTAGCTATACATTAAACAGATAACACATTAGGAATTTAACAATCCGTGATACTTTATTGAAATCACATAAGCCTGTTATGATACAATGCCCGTTATGAAGGATGGTAATATGTATAGGGTACCACTCGAATGAGAGCAGCAGGAAAGGGTTCAGTTTCATAAATTATATAATGGCTGCTGTTTTTAATATTTGCTAGAACCATTATAGTCTTCAATTGAACAGATACTACCAAATTCTTCAATATTAATATACCAACACTAACAGGCGGAACACCTTCTTTTCAGCAAACGAAATATGCTAATCACTTACAATTTTTATTATTTTACAAATAGCTATACCTTTATTTCTAGCATACAAAGGCTAAAACTCTATTTCTAACGCATACACTATTAAAACTTTATTTTTAACTTGTAAACTGCTAAAAACTTTATTTTTTAATCTGTAAACTGTTGAAACTATATCTTTCACTTACAAATAGTAGAACGCTAAGTCTAACTTGCAAACTAGTAAATCTTGCGATCTTATTTTAATAAACAGATAAAACTCTATTTCTAACATATACACTATTGAAACTTTATTTCTAACTTGTAAACTCTTGAAACTTTATTTTTAACTTGTAAACGGTTGAAACTTTGTTTTATTTCTAACATACAAACAGATAGAACTTTATTCTTAACTTGTAAACTGGTGAACCTTCATTCTATTTCTAACATACAAACAGATAAAACTTTATTCTTAATATACACACACTATTGAAACTTTATTCTTAACTTGTAAACTATTGAAACTTTATTTTTAACTTGTAAACGGTTAAAACTTTGTTTTATTTCTATCATATAAACAGATGAAACTTTATTCTTAATATATACACACTATTGAAACTTCATTCTTAACTTGTAAACTATTGAAACTTTATTTTTAACTTGTTAACGGTTGAAACTTTGTTTTATTTCTAACACACAAACAGCTTAAACTTTATTTCCAACATACACACTGTTGAAACTTTATTTTTAATCTGTAAACTGTTGAAACTATATCTTTCACTTACAAATAGTAGAACGCTAAGTCTAACTTGCAAACTAGTAAATCTTGCGATCTTATTTTTACAAACAGTTACACCTTTATTTCTAACATATACACTATTGAAACTTTATTTCTAACTTGTAAACTCTTGAAACTTTATTTTGATATACAAACAGCTAAAACTTTATTTCTAACGTATACACCATTGAAACTTTAGTTTTTATCTTTTAAACTGTTGAAACTTTATTTTGTTTCTAACATGTAAACAGATAAAGCTTTATTTCTAACATATACACTATTGAAACTTTATTTCTAACTTGTACACTGGTGAAACTTTATTTTTAACTTGTAAACGGTTGAAACTTTGTTTTATTTCTAACATACAAACAGATAGAACTTTATTCTTAACTTGTAAACTGGTGAAATTTCATTCTATTTCTAACATATAAACAGATAGAACTTTATTCGTAACATACGCACTATTGAAACTTTATTCTTAACTTGTAAACTATTGAAACTTTATTTTTAACTTGTAAACGGTTAAAACTTTGTTTTATTTCTATCATACAAACAGATGAAACTTTATTCTTAATATATACACACTATTGAAACTTCATTCTTAACTTGTAAACTATTGAAACTTTATTTTTAACTTGTTAACGGTTGAAACTTTGTTTTATTTCTAACACACAAACAGCTTAAACTTTATTTCCAACATACACACTGTTGAAACTTTATTTTTAATCTGTAAACTGTTGAAACTATATCTTTCACTTACAAATAGTAGAACGCTAAGTCTAACTTGCAAACTAGTAAATCTTGCGATCTTATTTTTACAAACAGTTACACCTTTATTTCTAACATATACACTATTGAAACTTTATTTCTAACTTGTAAACTCTTGAAACTTTATTTTGATATACAAACAGCTAAAACTTTATTTCTAACGTATACACCATTGAAACTTTAGTTTTTATCTTTTAAACTGTTGAAACTTTATTTTGTTTCTAACATGTAAACAGATAAAGCTTTATTTCTAACATATACACTATTGAAACTTTATTTCTAACTTGTACACTGGTGAAACTTTATTTCTAACTTGTAAACGGTTGAAAATTTGTTTTATTTCTATCATAGAAACAGATAGAACTTTATTCTGAACATGTACACTATTGAAACTTTATTCTTAACTTGTAAACTATTGAAACTTTATTTTTAACTTGCAAACGGTTAAAACTTTGTTTTATTTCTATCATAGAAACAGATAAAACTTTATTCTTAACTTGCCAACTGGTGAAACTTTATTCTAAACATACACACACACACTATTGAAACTTCATTCTTAACTTGTAAACTATTGAAACTTTATTTTTAACTTGTAAACGGTTGAAACTTTGTTTTATTTCTATCATAGAAACAGATAAAACTTTATTCTTAATATACACATACACTATTGAAACTTTATTCTTAACTTGTAAACTATTGAAACTTTATTTTTAACTTGTTAACGGTTGAAACTTTGTTTTATTTCTAACATACAAGCAGATAGAACTTTATTCTTAACTTGTAAACTGGTGAACCTTCATTCTATTTCTAACATACAAACAGATAAAACTTTATTCTTAATATACACACACTATTGAAACTTTATTCTTAACTTGTAAACTATTGAAACTTTATTTTTAACTTGTTAACGGTTGAAACTTTATTTCTAACTTGTAAACTCTTGAAACTTTATTTTGATATACAAACAGCTAAAACTTAATTTCTAACTTGTAAACTCTTGAAACAGTTATAATTTTATTTTTAATTTACACTTAGTCTAACTTGTAAACTAGTAAATCTTGCGATCTTATTTTTACAAACAGTTACACCTTTATTTCTAACGCATACACTATTGAAACTTTATTTCTAACTTGTAAATCTTAAAACATTTCATATGGGCGATGATGATAGATGAAATAGTGTCAAATAAAATTAAGATAGCTTACACTTCTGATACAGGGATAGCAATCGACTGCGATCCATGTGTAAAGAGCTTGTTAGACTACGAAAGAGAGAAGTGTGTTATGTTGCGTGTGGCGCGTGAGTGTCCTCCCATTTCATTCCATTCATCAATTCGTCTCATTGATAGAGACAGGTAGAACTCATGGTTCTCATAACGTATGCAATGGAAAGTTTTAGGCAACCTTCGACAGTTGGCTAAATGTCGCCCTGGCGCGAATGCATACTACGTTGAGACAGAGGCAATCACTTGCAAACATGACGCAGAGAGGTTTAACAAGATTGACCATTGCCGAATGTCCCTTGCGGTATACATAGCTACGGGTTTCACCGCTGCCCTTTACAGGAACACCCGTCGAAAGGAAGTATTACACCGAACTTCATTTGCAACGTTCAAGTTGACTGATAACAGATTCAACTTAATGATAGTATTCGCCAGTCTAAAGACTGCCCAGGGCAAACCGCGTGGAGGCTCTATCATGTCTTGCCCCATAGTGGACGATTATACGGTAGTGTGTTAGTAGATTTCAATCATTGAAAAGGGAAGATGAGAATCATTTCATTTGTCTCATCAACGTTTATCATGGGAGCAATCATTGAAGGGACATCTAATGAATTACATTTCACTCTACTCCATATCATAAAGACTAACCTTTGTCGAATGGCTGAAGTACTCTGACCTGGCGAGAGAAAGCGTCACGTTGAGTATGAAGTCGAACGCCCAACATGAGCAACGGCTCAGAGGTTTCGGTCTAACAAACGACCAACAACCCGTGCAACACAATCCCTCTACGGCAGTACCCGCCGTCCCGAAGGAACGCTCGAGCAAAGGAGGTATTACAGCGATGATGTGCTTTATGAGTAGAAGTGAATCTCTTGATAGCAAGAGACTATTCAACTAGATAGTAAGTCAAAAATAACCTGATAGCAGGACAAATGTATAGTCAGTAATTTACACTTAGTGAGGAATGATAGATTTGAGTGTAGTGAGTGGCACTCGATCCCGTCGACAGCCCGAAGGCCTTGTACTGATCACTAGGGAAGTGAGAGATCTTCCCCGATACCCGCTCTTTACAGCTGAAGACATCATTGTCACTGCCCCGAAGTGGTAACAGCAACGCCGAGTCAAAGGTAGTGAACAGTAGCTGGGATCTAACCCCTCAAAGCTGCCTTAGTCTTAGTTAAATTTGAAATCTGATAGCAGATTTGAACTCAGCATACTTGAAAACCTTGAGGAAACATCCCAAGTTATTGCTTTGATCTGCTTGATAGCAAGCCGTAGAGAGCTTGATTCACCAGCGTTTTGCAATGGAGATGTTTAGAGGCCACCCATGACAAGATAGCTAAGACTCAACCGATTGGCGTTCAAAGTGCTACGTTGAGAGCTGTGTCAAATGCCCAACATGAGACATGAGTTGTCCCAGCGGTTACGGTCTTAAATATGACACATTCCCTTGCCACACTTATCACTATGGCATCGTCCGCCGTCCCGAAGGAACACCCTGTCAGTGGAATATTACAGCAAAACTCTCCGTGTCTTGCTCGCTTTCAGTGAAAAGCCGCTTATACCATGAGAAGACTGGCTCAGACATCATTAAAAATGCTTTCATTGACTTCAGCAGGGTCGAAAACCCCAGAAAACCTCCAAAACTAGTGAATTTAAAATTTTCAACTTTTTAGCACTACTTATGAAATTTTATAAGTAGTCCATCACTTAGGGCAGGTCAATAGCGACCGAACCTTTTTTGAATCAAGTCAAACGGACTTGTAGAAGCAAAGTTACGAGCCTTTAAAGTTTTGGAGTCTTTTATGGCCTGGAGACGAAGGCCATCTCCTGGCGAACCTCTAAGTCTGGCGGCTTAGCTGATATCAGCAATGAAATTTTCTAAGTCGGTTTCTTACAGAAACTTGGAATTTGGAATGTCCGAAGCTATCATCGGAGCTCAGAGAGACGACCTACCTCTGACAATCGTTCTCCTCTAAATGACAAGTCTCCGTCGGTTCCCAGCTTATATAGTGTGTGGCGATCAGCTGATGACGTAATACCCATCATCCAAACACTAAAAATCCCGTCTATCTCCGGTTCTAGTGCTCCGATTGAGCTGGAAATACACCATTTCCATGTAGAATTTGACGCTGAATCCGAATCTGGCCTCCGTTTTCCCATCCGATGCTTCGTTTTGGCTCTACAGTAGGCAGCCATCGCAAAAATTCTAACTCGTTTTTTCGAAAAATGTTGAAAATTTTTTCTCTCCGATTGACTTGAAACTCACCATACAGATAGAGAATTTCACGCTGATTCCAAATCTGAAATCCGTTTTCCAATCCGATGCTTCGTTTTGAAGCTAGAGTCCAAAACGTCCCAAATTCTAACTCTGTCGTTTTTCGCCAATGTCCCAAAATCTTAAATGGCATCTCACATCTAAACGAAGACAGATAGGAACAAGCCGATTCTTTCACTGAATTTGTCTCACTCTTAGCTTTCAAACGAGCTATCGCACGACAAAATCCGTCCACTGGAAGCCAAAATCGAAGCAAGCTGTCCAGAGGGGGGGGGACGTCAGTGAAATTTCAAAATTTGATGAAAAATGTTTTGGTGACGGTCCCAGGTCGAAATTCTACACTTTGGAAAATTTTCAAAATTTTACCCATACAAAGTCACTCTGACACTTAGGATTTTTTCAGGTAAGCGAGCTCCGACCTAAAATCTTGTAACCGCTCTAACTTTTGAACGAAGACAGATAGGAACAAGCCGATTCTTTCACTGAATTTGTCTCACTCTTAGCTTTCAAACGAGCTATCGCACGACAAAATCCGTCCACTGGAAGCCAAAATCGAAGCAAGCTGTCCAGAGGGGGGGGGGACGTCAGTGAAAATTTTTTCTCTCCGATTGAGCTGGAAACATCCTTCCTAACCCAAAATTTCACGTAGATTCCGAATCTGGCCTCCGTTTTCTCATCCGATGCTTCGTTTGGGCGCTACACACCAAAACGTCCCAAATTCTAACTCTGTCGTTTTTTCGAAAAATGTTGAAAATTTTTTCTCTCCGATTGACTTGAAACTCACCATACAGATAGAGAAATTCACGCTGATTCCAAATCTGAAATCCGTTTTCCAATCCGATGCTTCGTTTTGAAGCTACAGCCCAAAACGTCCCAAATTCTAACTCTGTCGTTTTTCGCCAATGTCCCAAAATCTTAAATGGCATCTCACATCTAAACGAAGACAGATAGGAACAAGCCGATTCTTTCACTGAATTTGTCTCACTCTTAGCTTTCAAACGAGCTATCGCACGACAAAATCCGTCCACTGGAAGCCAAAATCGAAGCAAGCTGTCCAGAGGGGGGGGGGACGTCAGCGAAAAATTTTTTCTCTCCGATTGCTTTCAAATTCACCATACAGATGCAGAATTTCACGCTGAATCCGAATCTGGCCTCCGTTTTCTCATCCGATGCTTCGTTTGGGCCCTACACACCAAAACGTCCCACATTTTAACTCTGCCAAAATTTTGAAGAAACAGTTTTTCTCGCCGATTGAGCTGGAAATCACATCACAGATGCAGAATTTGACGCTGAATCCGAATCTGGCCACCGTTTCACCATCCAAGACAACCTAGGCGGTCGCCCATGTCAACCTAGACGGTCGCCCACGTCAACCTAGACGGTCGCCCACGTCAACCTAGACGGTCGCCCAAGTCAACCAGGCGGTCGGACCAACTCACTCGAGTCTCACACTCTGTCGTTGCAGAGGGGGGGGGAGTCAGCGAACATGTTGTGAACCCACCTGGCCGGCACACCACGACAGACCACAACCTCTGTCGTTCCAGAGGGGGGGGGCGCGCTGTGTTTATTCTGGACCTTTTGTTACTACTTATGTCATCAATCTGACTTTCTTTCCATGTTCGATTAGCTTTCATTAATTTGTCTTCAGGGTGCTCAGTTGCAATTTTTTTCTTGTCGATGTCTTTCTGTTTCAAATTATGCAAAATGGCGAGTTCATTCTTACTTCTGCATAGCAGAGTTGTATTGTCCGTTAAACGAAAATTGGTGATCCTCTTGCCACTCATCCTGTTGCCCCATTCGAAGTTCTCTAACGCTTTGCACATGATATCTGCAATATACTTTGAAGTGGACACTGAAGACGGTAAAGAGAACATACAATTCGACCGTGGACTAGTCCGAATATAAGTAAGATGTTATTACGATCCATTCATACTCATAGTATAATGCGATCTGGGCAGTGTGTGTGCCAGTGTGTTACAGTGATGCACCACGATAGCTTATGATTGACAAAGTCGAAGGCCATGCTGTGACATATCAAACATTTGCTGTAATTTTTATATCTTTCGATTATGTCTCTGATGCTGAGAACTTGCCTCTTCTACAATCATATTTGTTCTTCTGCCATTTCGATATCATTCTTCCAAAATAACTGTTACTTGATAATTAGTCAAGCAGCAATTGCAACAAAATTATCATTTTTAATGCATTTCCCTATCAATTGTATACAGCTCCTTGTTGAAGAAAATACAGTGCTTCCATTGTCAGTGATGAACAAAGTGTTCGCATATCTTTTCGATAGTTTTGAAACTGACAGAATTGTGCAATGTCATACTTTAAAGAAACGAAAACAGCATTAGTACACACTGCCCTAGATTCAAGTCTAGAAATCAGCTTCCAGTGTAATAAATGTGCGAACCTACTAGGTCAATGAGTCAAACACTTCACTGAAACGGCTTTATGCATTGGTGTGTTTTTTCATTGAAAAACAAAAGAAAACATAAATCTTAACATGTTGAACAAGTTTACCATTTCAGTTATCACTACTGTTCCTTTACAATCTTTATAAATACTTATTAACAAATGAGTTGAATAAATAGAATTTAGTCACTACATGAATGACCCATCAACTTCTTTGAAAATTTTGAATAATTGTTAAATGGTAATGTCTTTAGCTAGAAGTGAGTTAGTGAAATCGATCATCCAGATCCCCAACTGACATCCGATTCTACTTATCACTAACATCTCGTTCACGAATTTTTTTGAAGTCTGAATTTTGCCTCTTAAAACGGGGATTGAAAGAACAATGTGCGGCTTTGATTCCAGATTGTTTTTGCGTTTTTTCTTCTCATTATTATCCATTTTTCTGTATTGTGTAGGGTGCTCACGAAACTTTAGAAACAGCTTCAACCTTAGTGATTATTTCTTGACGTTTGGTTGATTTTTTATGTTAACATAGCAACATCTAGAATTCATAGAGGTGACTTCAGTAATGTAACTTCGCACTCGAAGTTCTACTCAAAGTTCCCGTTAAACAATTGGATTCGGAAGTCATTTAATTAGGGGATGACTAGTAAATATCATGGATTGACAACTGTAATGAAGAAAATAGCAATGCTTTTAAAGTTATGAGTAATATTTCTCTTCCTTGATACACTGTTAGATGCGTTACAATCTTTCCTTTGTTGCTCCAACTTCGCTAAGGTTGGTTCGACGATGTGCTCAAGCCTTTGAAGTTCGTCATGATATCTTCATTGTACACGGTGCATTCATTCGAGATGCCATTACTTTTGTATTGTCGTTGCTTGTGGAACGGTATGAAAGAGATATTGCACAGAAATTAATCAGAGAAGCTGAAAATTGTCTTGTCTCGGTGTGCTCTTAGTTAGCGAATTCCGAGACTTTGTTCGCAATTGACATCGTCTGCTATTCACTTCCGCTAGTCAAACATGAAATTTCTCGTTTCTCCGTCTTATAAGGTATATTCGTATTTCATTTTGATCTGAAAATGTTCGTCAGCTAACGCACGGATAATGCGATTTTGTGAGAATCGTATTTTGTATAATGTTTCTAACATGATCAAGTTACGTCGTTGATACTGCTGTCGCTACGCTATTTAGCGCATCGCGCTAGTTTTTTTTGGAGAAAAATCGTCGGTTTTTACAATGCATATAAGTTAATTTCATTCTCTTGATTGCATAAAATACGGCTATGTTTTTCATAAATCATTCGTCAATTTTTGTCTTGACCGATGAAGTGCATAACTGTTTCACTTTCCATGTATAGTTACAGTGTCTTATGAATATGTTAAAAATTTTGTATTGAAAGAAAGTCAAGTTGTTTATTATAAAATCGTATAAAAGATTGATCAATATATTTCGAGTATTACACCATAGCCATTATCAAGAAAAGAATTCATGGTAAATACAAAAGATTTAAATTTTGATGTAGAGAATCATAGAACTAACACTGTAAAGACTTATAAACATGAATGATATCTATTATGCGTAGAATGAAAAGATATCTGGCAGCAGAAATGTGCTGCTAACCCATCTCTCCCCAACCTCCCAACCAAAAATTCATCATGAAAAATTACATGTACAAAAATTCTTTTAGCCCTTCACATTCAGCTCGACTATTAATCGAGAGCTTAAGCTTCCGCATAAAGATGGATTCCTTGAGTCTTAAATTTGGTTCATCGTCTGCTGTTGTTAATATCTTTATGTTAAATTTTTTATTTTTGCATGTTATTTTGTGGTTAAAAATAAATGAGCGAAAAGTATTTAAATGCTCTCTGATGCGGATATGAAGGGGGCGAATCGTACTTCCGATATAGATTTGATGACATTTATCACATTTCCTCTTATGAATATGACAGATCTTCAATTAAAACTTTTAAAACAACTAATAATGGCTATAGAAATATAGCCCTATTTTCAGCCGACTACTTTCTCAACGATTTCTCGCTTGAATACATTATGTGGATGAAATGGATTTAAACTTCTATTTCGCCGCTGGTGATAAAGCTCTTTTGTCTCCCAAAAGTAAAAATTCGGAAATTTTGGCAGTTTTTCTGGTGAATTTTTAGTAATCTGAGTAAACCAAGCTAGGAAACGCCGTGTTGTGTGAAAAGTAGCCCTTAGCATTAACAGTCCAGTTTAAAGCTAGCCTTCTTCCTGCGTGATAGGTTTTTAGAACCAAACCTTTCTCAAAGATAATGTTCGACAACTTCTTAAAATTCTGTCACTGAACTTAGTTACTGTTACTAAGGTTTGAGTTCCATGAAGCCAGATGACTCTTTCTGTGACTACGATAGATCACCACAGATAAATGTAAGTTGTTCAGCTCTATAATCGTTCTTCTCAATAAGCTTTTCGGTCATGGCGATTGTGAATGTCTGGAAGCATATCTAATAGTACATTTTGACTTTATTTTCACCCTTGCATGAACGTGCGTGTGGGGCTGCTAATGTTCATTAACACATAGACGACACTGTTAGCGAGATTTAGTCAATAATTAAAGCAAAATTTTCTTCATAGCTTAAGACAGTGCTGTATGACATTATTGTTGGATTTTCTATCTATTTGCTCTTCGCAATCTTTCTGTTCTTGTTGACATATAGTTGCTCAGTTCTACCAAGCTGGCTCACGTAGCCACGGGAAAAAATGTGACTTGCAATTTGGTAATTCAACGGTTGTCGCATTGGCAAATTGAATAGGAAAAATGACAATTTATGCGATAAAATTATCTTCCTCCGAATTCTATTTTCCCGAATTGACCTTGACTCTATTTTATTATAACCTTTACATCATTCTCATAGCAAACCTCTGTATTCACTGCTCCCAATATTTTTCATTTTAATTTATATATATGTTCCTTAAATGAAAGATGCCTTATCTCGTCGGGTGAGTTCTCATTCTGTAAATAACGATATGTTGCGCGCGGTTGTCTGCATACATTGCATGCTATTCATTTCCGTTAGTCAATCGACAGGTTTTTTATCCTCCGCGCAGTCGGGAATGCGCCAGTTTTGATATTGTCTTGAGGAAACTCTCATTACTCATAGTGGTGAGGGAATTTGATTACTGTTTCGCGGTTCGGTTGGTGAGAAAGTGTTCGACGGGCCCCGAGATCAGTACATGTATGTAGGCGCCAGCACCAGTTATTCTCTAATTTAATCAAGACGTCCTTCACGCAAATGATCTGTTTGTATCTAATTCTTCTTCTACTTGTTTACACAAGCAGCTGTGGTATAGCGTGGGCAGAATTGGTGTAGTGTAGAGGAAGGCGTTTTTAACAATGAGAAAGTGGACACGAACGTGGTTAATAACCCTCGTCCCTGAGGAGATTCGGCTGAATGCTGAGGCATATGGGAATGTGTGGACTATACGTCGGTTATGAGACTTTTCACCGTCACACAGAATAATTGGCTCTAAATGTGTCGATACATGTTGAATGAGGCCGTGACAAGGATTTGGAAGGGGGAATGGAATTTTTACAGGCAAATAAAATGGGTACTTCTGGGTTTCTAAAGAAAATGACAACGATTAACTCAATAAAAGACACCAACACCCTGGATTCCTCAACCGCACTCGCCCGACCTAGGAATCGAACCGAAGTCCGCGGTGGAGACGAGCTCGCACCTTCTTCTCTAGGCCACGCTGACGGCACAAATGGAATGCGAGTGAGGGCAGTAGTCATCTCCAAGCGATATCGACAAATTATTATTGACAGAATGCTACCAGTATTCATTTTTTATCGAGACAGCATATCTGCATGTCATGCGACTACGTCACATTGTAGATTGACAACAAAGGTCTGTCGCAGAACATTGAATATCTAAAGAGAATGACAACGATTAACTCAATAAAAGACACCAACACCCCCGATCACCGACACCCTTTGATTACAGGTTTACGCCCTACACATATTTGAATCATAAAATGGCTGCAGGGATTAAGAAAGCTTCAGAAAATAGCAGGAATTGCGGAATTATTTGTTAACTTTTTTTCTCTCTGATTCTGTCCAGCATTATGCCATTAGTAAAGACTGGAAACAACAAATAATGTCTGGAAATTCCTTGTTGCAATACTTTTGTTGTCATCAGCCTGACCACTTGGTTTGTATCTGTAAAAGTCTGCATTTGGTCTTTATTTTTTTCTAAGTCTTTATTTTAAAGAGCAGTCTTAAAATATGTATTTTTCCGCAGTCTGTACTTTTTACCAATTTTTTTCTACGAGTATAATGACAAATCGGTAAAATCTGCCTTTCGTACCAGTGCCTTTCTGAAATGAAGGTTCTATTTTGTTTAATGTGTGCTTTCATCTCACAGGTAATTGTTGTAATTAAGTGCATCCTGTTTATACATTTTTTCATCGAACTATCAAAACTTTTATGATAGGCCTACTCAAAAGTCAGTGATTTTATTTTGGCAAATCCTTCGAACAAATATGTAATTCTACAACTTAGCGGGATTTTAAACATTATCTGTTCTGCAACAAGCATTTTCAAGTTACAGCTGAAATCGTTACAGATGAATAATCGTTTTTTTATTATTGTACACGGTGATATATAGTTTGTACGATATAAGTAATCGTTTTAGGTACTAACATGTACCGCCGGTATTTATGTGTGTATTTAGGCTACGTAGAAAAGTGCCAACTTGGTAAGCATTGTATTTAGTAATTTACTTTATGATGAATTTTTGCTAAAAATTAGCTTTTCATGTTGTATAATTCGTCCAGATTCTTGGCCTTGACTCTACGTCATGAGAACCTTTTGTTTATTCATTGAGTGCCGTTCATCAAGCATGTTTAGGGCAATAGCGTCGAGTTGAATTGCCACATTGTCTAGAATAAAGAGGGCATGGGTAAGTCTGGCAAAACGATAGGCAACTTCAATCGAGTAGCATTTATATATATATATATATATATATATATATTTCCATGATATGGCCACATATTCATTTCAAAGAAAAAAAGCAATCTTGTGATAATTTGCTTTTATCCAAACGCGTTTCAGAGCGTTACAGTCTCCTTTGTCAATGGATTGATGTAAAACAAGGTAAAATCATTTTTATATGAGATGAAATGAAATGAACACTGTTAAAATGGCGTCAGATGGCAATGTACAGATGAAACAGAAAAAGGACAGACATGAAATGACGCAGTTTGAATCCAATGACATAGCTATAGATTTAGCAGAAGTGGAAAGGAACCGTCTCTATTGTTCAACAAATTATTATTGTTTTTAATCAGAATCGATTCAAGAATCTTGTGATTGTTGGTGCACGCAATGACTTTAAAATTCTTTCTCTATAGCGCGTGTGGATGAACTGATATTTCAGTGGGTACTGGCTACCCCTTCATGTGCTCTGAGATCCGAGTAATAAAATGTCTAGAAGTCTCCCCGATATAGACATATTCACATTGTCCACAGGTGTACGAATACGTACATTTTGATTTCAAGTCGGAGGGAATAATATCTTTATTTCTAAAGAACATGCTGGTCTTCAACGTTTGAAAGACTGCTCTGATTTTTACATTGCTTGGTAACAATTTGTTTAGCTCATGTATTCTGCTTTTCAGAACAGGCGCTTTCTCACGGATAAAAGGGAATTGCCAATTGATGATTTTCAAATTTTCAGGTTTAGTCTCTTTTTCAACTCCAAACTGATTGTCAACTTTCGCTTTAACTTTGTCTATGGTATGTTCATCATACCCATTATCAATAAAAATTGTCTTGATTTTCAAGCAAGAATTTTGATAAATCTCAGAATTTGACGAAATGCGCCTAGCACGATAAAACAGCGAACGCATAGCAGCCAATTTGTACTGTATTGGAGCGTGAGAACAACTAGGAGTATAAACCTCAGTATTTGTCTCCTTTTGATACCATGAAGTAACAAACTGACTATCTTCACGTTTGATCATGATATCAAGGAAACAAATACCTCTGTCTTTCTCATCTTCCATGGTAAATTTGATGTCATTATCCAACGTGTTAATAAATTCAAAGAACTCTTTGGCATCAGCAGGAGTCTTGAATATAGCGAAACAATCGTCAACATATCTTTTATAAAAGACAAACTTGTTTCCAGAAAACTTTTCAAATTTGGATTCTACAAAACTCATGGCAAAAGATGCCATGGTAGGGCCTAAATTTGAACCCATAGACATGCCGTCAATTTGTCTGTAAAGTTGGTTATTAAAAGAAAACATTGCATCTTTGCAAGCTAAGTTAAGCAGCTCCCGCATTGTGCGCTTGGAGACTGGAAGCTCATTTTCAGCTATGTTAGAGATGATGTAATCAATAGTACGGTCGACAGGAATGCAGGTGAACAGAGCAGAGACATCATAGCTGCACATGTAAACATTATTTTTAGGTTCAACTTCGACGTTCTTTAAGCAATCCAAAAATTCAAAACTGTCCTTGACGTTATAAGTCTTTGGTATGTGCTTCTTTAAAACAGAGTCAAGCCAAGAGGCAATGTTGGAGAGATAAGAGTTTTTCATACTGAGAATTGGACGATAAGGAGGATTCTTAGAATCTTTATGGACTTTGGGAAGACCATACAATCTTGCTGGTTGGGAACCTTTGGCTTTGATAGCCTGAAAAATGGCATCGGAGATACAACCATCTTTTTTGAGCTTACTCAACTTCCGATTAAGCTTATCTTCCTCAACAATGTGGGGATTTTTCTTCGCTCTCTTATCAGGAACATATTGTTTGAACCGTTTACTATCTGAGAGCAATGATAGCATTTTTCTCAGATACGTGTCTTAAGAATCGATGACAATGCCATTGCCTTTATCAAATTTGGAGATGTATAAATTTTCACGACCAGCAAGATCACGTAAGCACTTCATTTTGCGAGAAGTACTTTTGGGAACTTTACATTTGGAAAAGTATGATTTAAAGGAACTTCTCATTTTATGAAGAATGTCTTCAGACATATCCGTGTTGCGCTTAATTAAATGAGCTACATGCTCAGCCTCAGCCTTTTCTTCTTTTTGAAGAAAAAACTTTTCTCTCGGCCAACACATGGAAAAGCCCAAGCGAAGGCACTCAACTTCAAGATCAGTCAGATCATAATCACTTAGATTGATGATACCTCTACTCAAAACTTTGACAGTTGAAACTTGACTACGAGTCAAAGCTTTGATTTTCTTTTCTTGGACTTTAGAAATCATCTTACGAATCTTTTCAGTCTCAAATTTAACTATAGGGGAAGCGTACTTCCTTTCCACTTCGTTGAGCGAGTCAACAAATGAATGAAGAGTCTTATTCTTGTGATTAGCGTCTTTGTAAGCCTCACCTTTCAGCTTTTGTAACTCTTTGGTTTGGGATTTTCGGATGAGATGCTTTTGACCTTTCAGGTGTTGAGGGATCTTGAATGTCAAAAATTTTGGAATTAGGCGCTTTCTGGAACAGGTTTCTAGAAAAATTGACTTCCTCTCGGCTTTCACTGCTTTCTTTCAGAGACGAACAGCATGTCTTGTCTTCTTCTGTGGCTCTGGATCAATCTGCGAATTAACAGCTTTGAATGCCAGGCATCCCAGTGATTTTGGTGTCCTCATCTTTCCAGTGGAGAGAACTATGACACTCAGAGGTTTTCTCTCAATTGAATTGGCCGCATTGATCAATTGTTATTTCCATGATATGGCCACATATTCATTTCAAATAAAAAAAGCAATCTTGTGATAATTTGCTTTTATCCAAACGCGTTTCAGAGCGTTACAGTCTCCTTTGTCAATGGATTGATGTAAAACAAGGTAAAATCATTTTTATATGAGATGAAATGACATGAACACTGTTAAAATGGCGTCAGATGGCAATGTACAGATGAAACAGAAAAAGGACAGACATGAAATTACGTAGTTTGAAATCCGACTTGAAATCAAAATGTACGTATTCGTACACCTGTGGACAATGTGAATATGTCTATATCGGGGAGACTTCTAGACATTTTATTACTCGGATCTCAGAGCACATGAAGGGGTACCCAGTATGCAATCATCCACACGCCTGGCATTTGAGCCTGGCATTCATCCACACGCGCTATAGAGAAAGAATTTTAAAGTCATTGCGTGCACCAACAATCACAAGATTCTTGAATCGATTCTGATTAAAAACAATAATAATTTGTTGAACAATAGAGACGGTTCCTTTCCACTTCTGCTAAATCTATAGCTATGTCATTGGATTCAAACTACGTAATTTCATGTCTGTCCTTTTTCTGTTTCATCTGTACATTGCCATCTGACGCCATTTTAACAGTGTTCATTTCATTTCATCTCATATAAAAATGATTTTACCTTGTTTTACATCAATCCATTGACAAAGGAGACTGTAACGCTCTGAAACGCGTTTGGATAAAAGCAAATTATCACAAGATTGCTTTTTTTCTTTGAAATATATATATATATATATATATATATATATATATATCGACGTACAAATAGACGATGAAATGCAACTTTACCCCAAAACCCACGATTTCCCGTATATTTACCGCTAATATATACCATTATAAAAGTCTGAAAACAAAGAGTCATCAAGTCTGTATTTTTGTCCCTGGGAAGTGAGCGAATACAGGTCAGCCTGGGTGTTATATAGCATGCGTTTTTGGATTTTATAAATCCGCATGTTTGCCAACACTGCTCGCTGTACAGCCAATAATATGGGGAGTTTGACTTTTCTGCTTTCCTATTTTCGTGAGGGATCATAATTTAAAAGAGGTCTTCATATTTTCAATTTTTCATGTCTTAGATAATGGATGAAAAGTAATCTTGGCATATGTCTAATAAAGTCTAACTATTTCAAATACCGATATCAATTCTAATAGACTGTCTGATAAATCTGCTTGGAATAAATAGCAGGGAGATTTACTTTGGTTGTTAATAGTGGGAATGCACTTCAACATTCTCCCATGATTAAAATGATGCAATAAAATAGTGGATAAGATAGATGGACCACGTGAATAACTGAGGGGCACCTAAGGTAATGCAGTTAAGCTATTACAATTGTATGTTCACGCATTCGAGCAAATGATTCACAAAGAGACACTCAAATTACCCGCACTGATTCATTACTGACGGTCAGAGTACGAAGTGTATTAAATTTTTCGGGATTCCTTTTTCTGAGATTGTATTTTTATAGCAATTATTTGTATTATTTTGGAAAAGTACGTGGGATTGCAATCCCTAGTTATCTCTATCCTCGTTTTCAAATTTGTCTGAAATCTCACAAAGCTTCACGTGAGGATATTTTCTACCAGCATTCCAAAATTTGTGCAAATCAGACAAATATTTTTTGAATTAGAGACACGATAAGTTGAACTGTTTCAGTAGCTTTTCCGACGTCGCCTGTTCGGCGCATTATCCTTACTCGTGTGGTTATTGTATTCTCTCCGACTTCGTCTCATCAGCTGGTGTTTAAAGTCCTCCCATGCACTTCCATAGCACACCTTCGTAAGTTAAGTACTGATATGGTAGTACCGGTATGTTAACGTAAGGATATAGCCATGGTCATAGTTACCCGTAGTTATCTCGAAATGACATCGTTGCTATCTGCTCAGACGATTAGGTCATGAGAAAAGGCATATGAAGCTACTGACATGATGCACTTCAAGCTATCGTGTCTACAATTCAGAAAGCACCTACTCGAGTTGCACAAATTTTGGCATGTTGGTAGAAAATATCCTCTTGACCAATTTAGACTAATTTGAAAGCGTGGGGACATAACCCACAAGTACCCGAAATGTTAAGAATGCAATGGTCAATTTGAAAATCCACTAAAAAAATGTTTTCTTATCTTTTTATAAAACTCATTAGTCATTATTTACCGAAGAGAAAATATATTATTCTGTCTTACCGGCATGATAAAAATTTGGCTAATATCCAACCGACCGATCCCCCTAACCAAAACCACAAGCTTATCCTGTAACAAAAACGGTTCTTTTGTTGTCTGCAAGATAAGATACATTCTGTCAAAAAAAATCGTCCGTGAGACGTTATAGCAATGCCAGTCTGCCAACGTCCACGGAGATAGCCGCAGATCATTTTTCCAACAGCTGAGTCGACGACATGACATGATCACTGCAAGACCTTCTGAGAACAATTGAGGAGAAAAACAACGTCGTGCAAGGTCTAAAGTGTTCTCTACACAGTAATTTTAATATACATGTAGTAATCTTTTTTTTGAAATTGAATTACCGGTAGTTGCTTTTGGTTCACAGGGTAGTCCGCTGCTGGATATTTGCCTGATATTTAACAAGTGACTGAAACAATGCTGATTGTCAGAAAATAGATTCAAACAACTTCAAGCAAACCGATTTTCTTCTGTTGAATATTTCACGCAATAGGTTTGATAAGTTAACGAACAATGCTTTGCATTTGGTCTCGATGAATCGCGTCTCCCACCTTTTTTACTTATTGCATGACTATATTTTTAGTTGCAATTTGTCTTAAAGCTGCATATTGAAGGTCAAATTACAATCAATAGTCAAATGTGATCTTTCTAGTTTAATTGAATACCATAATGCTTTTGTTTCTGGTGAATGCTCTCCTGATTTGATATCTTTAAATTTAATCGGCGTTAGAAGCTTCAGTCTTCAATGTGTGACATTGAATATCAGAAATGTTTTCGACATTTCGATCAATATCAGCTGTCTGGTTGGCTGCTCACTGTCTGCAAGTTGTGAGGACATGTTCGCTAAGGACATCCTCGCTCTTTAAGCGACAGTGAATTGAATCAAGCCGATGTAACATAAGAATCTTCTCTTTAATGCATGTTATAAATTAAAAAGAGAAAAATACTTGTAGGACAACCACCGACTTGTTTCCTTTTGAATATACTGTTTAATTGCTATATGTACTAAAATAAGATGTTTTACATTCATTTAATTAAGCAAATGATTCATCAACTGCATCCATCAATCGTTTTTTTTAATTTCTACTTGTCCCTGCCCCAACCAAGACACGAAGCCATGCTAAAGAGCAGGGGGTGGGACAGTTTTCACACAATCGCAACTCTCACCAGGTTAAGGTTAGTAACCTCTAGTGATAGCGGTGGTACCTCCCGAGGCAGACGGACTCGAACTCTGGACCTTCTGCACTTACGTACCGAAGGGCAGCCCTTTGCCAGCTGAGCTATCTTGCCAATCGAATAAAGCCTCAGTTCAATTCAATCAAGATTCCACATGATTAATGTGCAAATTAAGCCTGAGATGCTCACTAATACATGTACTTAGTGCATCGACTTTTAAAACTCAAATGAATTTTCATAAAAAGCGCAAAAATGTTGCTGCTAGTTCACCGATAGCATTGTAGGATGTTACGTGAATTTGCGCACCTACATTTTCTTAGTCATGTGATTCGACTAATGTCTTTCGGTCGTGTGATTCGATTGGTTTTCAAGTGCAACTGAATTACTGAATTGAAGAAAATCGCTGTCTTGTCAGTGTGAAAGGTTTTCTTCAAGATCAGCCACGTGACGATTACCTGGAGCTGTTGCAACATGTAGGCCTATTTATTGACAACACGTCGATTAAGAAAATCACTCCAAAAGTACTGCAGTCACAGGATTTACATCGAAAGCCATTGACGGCCTAAAACTATTTAGGCCTATATTGAGAACCTCGTGAACTAAGTCAGTATTAGAGTCTGACTTTTTGTGTCACTTGTATAATATTGCATGGGCAATGACTCAAATCAACGAAGACTGTAGAGCAGGGATTCCCAAACGTTTTTATAGATGTCCGGTAGAACAAAGCATGCCAGAGCGATTAATAGCTTACGGACATGCGTTTGCTCGAGACGCTCGGGACGCTCGTGTTTGCTTTTCTTTGCTCGCAATGTGACTGAGACCTAACGCAAAGCGATAGCATTCAACAAAGAACGAAATTACAATGGAAGATGATAATGCGTGCAATGCCAGCCAGTCTGAGTATTTGTCATGACGTTCTGTGCAACTGTCCACCTTGTGATTTCATTCAGTTCCGTGTACCAGGGGCGTATCCAGGATTTTGAAGAGGGGGGGATACAAAAATTAATGAATTTTTTGGCCTACCACGAAGATTATGCATATTCAACGCAAAGAAATATAATAATCATAAATAGTATAATCATGGTCGCATGTAATATTATCGATAATTTAATCTTCGCTTTCATATTCATTTTCGTTAATCCCGAATTTTGATATCCCACATTTTGATATACCGTAACGTCCTAAAATTGAATTCAGTAAAACTGAACAGGTACAGATTATTATAAAACTAAACAGTGACACAAACAGTATTATTAGTGAACGCATCTTCTACATGTATACTTAAGATATCCTCTATCAGTACAGTGAAATTACAGAACAATATACAGGCACTGCAAAATACTTTTCCTGAAGAAAGAAGCTAAAAAACATAACATTTTTCTGAGATTTACACTAATGTTTTTACGGGAGACCGTTAGGAGTTAAGTAAACGTATTACAATTTAAAGCGTGAGTTGTGCTCCGTCTTGTACAAATCAATCACAGAGTCGTAATCCAGTGGAATGTCCTTATGTATTGCCAGCAAAGTCAATCCTGTCAAACGTGCTTCACTCATTGTTGAACGGAGGTACGTTTTCACTTGACGAAGCTTGCTGAACGACCGCTCTGCAGTCGCCGAAGTTACTGGGATTGAAGCAAGCACTTTCAGTAGGATATACAGTAGATATTAGGATATATGTCAGAATTACACGACTTTAGGCTTCCACATCGCTTGAAGGACAATCCTTTTTAGGAATTGAATTCCATTTTCGCTGCCATCTGTAGAATTCCATCATGCAAGTATCAAGACTATCTGGTAGTATGGATTTATATTTTTCAAAGATATGTTTCATATCTTCCACTATGACATCGGCAACTCGATCTGGTATGAAGTTTGACATAGATAGGGCAGTTTTTGAAGATTCACTGAAGCAATCGTTCATCTGTGAGATGATTGCATCAAGCAAAGGATACCATGTAGCTTTTCTGGAATAATCAGATGCTGATGAAGAAGGCACATTCGAACGATACTTTTGCTTTGATGTCAGTCGCGGTGTTTCGAGCTCTGCAGAAGGATCGTCCGTAATGCACTGAAACAGCTTCACGGCTTCTGCGTAGGCATTGATGAATACAGTTGACTCACTTCTCCAAGACCTGAAGATGTCAGTTACATGTTGAACTTCTTCCATGGCTGCCACAAAATCTATCTTCCTAGCCTGAAGTTGGATCGAAAGTTGTTTTGTGATTCCGAAAATTTTCTTGAGTAACACGAGTCCGATTATGAATTGAGAAGTTGTTATCCTATGAAGGAGAGAATATTCACGATTGGAATACTCACCAGTGGTATTCAGATGGTCAAGTTGAATAGTAGCCTCATATTGGGAGAATTGAAACTGATAACAGAAGTGTCGACATGGTGCAGATAATCAAGGAGGCGTGTGATGGCGCATTGAACACGTGTTCGGAAAGTTTAGAGCAAAGGAAAAGTGTCCAAAAAGACATACGAAGCCCAAATTAGCGTTGATTGATGTAATTAATGAGCTCTTATCATAAATGTACTTTGAAATAAAGCAGATTTCTTTTATATACTTTTTGGTTGAATAAAGAAGATTTTTCAACGGACAAAAAGCTGGTTATATTTAAGAATGGATAGAATTCATAAATTTTACACAGTGGAAATAAATAGGTATTCACTGAATACTGTGAATACTATACAAGGTACGCCACTGCAAGTTAGTGTTTGACGAATGTGTTATCGGCGCTATCGGCAATGGCTATCGGTAAGAAAGCAACGTCACATTCTGACACAAGACTCCCAGGCAAATCAAGCACTAAAGCTCAACTCCACAGAATGTATCGAGAATATCAATTCTTGATGCAAGTTTGAGTGCACTTTCCTTCTTCATAAACTTATGTGTTAAAATCATATCTCACAGAGGGGGGGGACATTGCCCCGTGTCCCCCCCTTGGATACGCCACTGCCGTGTACGCTCCAATAGAGAACGTACGAAGCGCCGAGCAATCTATGTCGTTTTCATTGCTACTACGCATAGTGAGTTGAACTAGACTGCACAACACTGCTACAAATACAGCATCCTAGCTTAGGCCAATCCATAAGAGGCATAGAAATTGATAACAATAAAGCCTCTAAAATGGAAGTCATGCTTCATGGTATACACAAAAGTGTCACATAAATCGCACGCATTTTTATTTACAAACACTTTTCATTGTTTTCACCAGTGAAACGACTATATCATTCGGTTAGAATCAGTCACATGCGCAATTGTAAGATTTTCATTGGTCATTCATTCCCCCCAACTAAAGGCACGTTCACACTTGCACGAGAACGATAAACTCCACTGTTTACATCGCAAACATTATCGTTGAGAAAATCGGTCTGATGTGAACAGCAGCTATATTACACATGCAGAGCGATTTTATTTCAATTTATCGTTGTAGTTATAGTTATCGTAATCGGTCTAATGTGCACGCGCCTTTAATCTGTGCCGCGACCTTGAGTCAATTTCGATTCTAGTCAACTTCAGAAAAACAATTTATTTCTCTGATAAGGGGCGTGCATTAGATTGGATTGAGCTACAGAATCGCATTCGACTATACGAAGACGAAATCCGAATCTGGTCCGGAGGATATCAATATACTATTATTTACTTTGGTTTTAGTGACTTTGCGTGTTTTATTCAAGAAGCAGTTCAAAAGCCACCATTGTTTAGCAAGCATCGTTGAATTCAAGGACGAATTTCAATTAAAATTCACAAAAATGGTACAAAATATAATTTACAATGCTGTCGTAGGTTTTGCAATAGTTCTCGATGAACCTTATCTCGCACCTTCTCATGTTTGAATGTCTATATTTTTCGTTGTTTTTACATAATGGCGACAGACTTGAAGATTAAAGTGAGATGCAAAGTCAGACGTGATCCTTCCAGTTTAAAAAGATATATCAAAGCTTTTGTTTCCGGTGAATGCTCTGTTGATTTGAATTCTTCTAATCAAATCGGCGTTAGAAGTTTCATTCTTCACTGCGTCACGTTGAATATCAATTAATGTTCTCAACAATTTCGATCAATATCAGTTCTAGGGTGTACACGGTCTGACATTTGTGATATCCTTGGAAAGGACACTCTTGCTCTTCAAGCGTTGAGGTGATCTAATGCATCTCTCTGTACAATCATCCTGAAGGTCATTCTTTTAGCGTGGTCGAACTAGAGTATATATAAGAATAATTAAAGAAAACAATTTTCTGCGACTGTGTAACTGTATGTATTTGGGAAACATACCGTCGCAGAAAATTGGCTCTTTTTTAATTATTCTTGGATGAATCCCGACCGATGGCAACAATAAAGCATATATATTTAGCTTACAGGTATTTGGTAGAAGGAGGATTGCAATGCAACTAGTGATGCGCACTTAAGCAGACTTTTCTTGCTGAGGATACTAAGTCAGAAAACCGAAATCTACCGTATCGAAAAAGAGCTTTTTAGCCAGTCTAATTATTTTGCATTATTTTGGATTTTTTTAAAACTGGAAAAATACTGAACAAATGACCTGAGAAATGATGAGTGTGACAAACAGCTGCTTAGTACTTAGTAATTAGATGATGAATTGCGAAATTACATGTAGTGTAGGCAGATTTTACTTCACTTCCTACGCTCTTTAATATCGAACTCAGTCTAGAGGAGGTGGAGGAGGAGGAGCATTAAGTGCTTTATCAAGGTAAAGGAATTTTGAACATATTTCAGACTAAACTACCAACTCAGATGCATTGTTGCTCAAGATTTGCGTTGAAGGAACTAATGAAATTTCATTTATTTTGAAATGTATTCGACTTATTTCAATCAATTCACGTTCAAAGCCCAATCAGCACTTGGAAGTGCTCCGCTAAAGACCAATTCCAGAAATGGTCGACACAATTTTTCCCGTGTGAGAGAATGATTGTTTATAAACAGTTTCAAAAATTGTGACATCCTTAGTGTATAATGCTCTTTTTGATTAGGTGCATTTAGCGACATGTGATGTTCTTATATGAAGACTATGAATGAATTGACATACTTCGAATTGACTTAATTTTGCATGTTATTTAAAGCAAAACTAGAGCTGGAAGCGGTTGGTGTTTGAAATATTGTGAAATCATAGAGAGCACATGAATGGAATGAATAAACGCTTGGTCAAGTTGCAATGAAAAACTGTGCAGGACAATCCTTGTCTTGGATACATTAAAAAAGATGCGCATCTAGTGGGCTTAAACCCACGACTATCCTGCTTATCTATACCAATGCTCTAACAATTGAGTTAACGAAGCCAGTGAGTGGCATCAAGTCTTCACCATTACAAATCAGCTGCCATAGCAATTATGAATAAGTAGTCGGAGGAAGCTGAAATAAGACGTTTCACTTTATTCAAATATCATTGAGCATTCGCTATCCATAAGAGAAAACCTGTCATGCTACAATATCAAAGCCTCACGGGTGCTCCCACGATTTTCAAGTCACTCAAGTGTAAAATTTGACAATGACTGTGTGCATAATCAACATAGGATGAAGTTTTTTTATATTTACAAGGCATATAATCAAAACCGCAAGTCTGGTCATCATAATCACAAATAAATGATTGACATGTCCACTCACATGAATCATAAAAAGTTGTTACCGTAAGCTAGGAGTGAGATGAGTTAGTTGCGATGCACACCTGCCGCCGACATCACAATGTCGCATTTCGAATCCTAAATATCATCATTTCTGTTGTCTCAACAGCATTGACCGAAATGTGAGGACGGAGTATGACGAGTACTACGTATATTCTCGTGAGTGGTGCACTTAAGGTGGGCATGGGGATGTCCCCCTCAATTTAGCTCGTCTTGCTAGTGATATTGTCATTTTAGCCGCCTATATGTGGTCAAAACCAACAATTGAAATCCGAAATATCATAAATTCGCCGAAATCTTAATCCTTTTAGATTACAAAATGAACATTGTTTTGTATGAGATGTCATTTTGACACATTACTACAAACATGCAACCATGTAAATAGTATGGAGACCTTTAGAAATTGTCCTCCCACTTCTGATGCGCCCATGATTGTGGTAATAAATTTATGTCAAAAATCAGCTGCGGTTCTTATGTCCAAACTGAACTCCGAAACCGCATTGCGATCCCGATGGAACGATTCGCATCCCTTTTGCGTTGGGGCTTGGACAGTGCTGGCATAGTCGCACCTTACCTGGAGTGTGATTTGTTGGCCCAGATGCCCTTCGCAACGACTTCCATGACAGTTTCTCTCGACCTCTAGACCAAAAGATCGCTCAGTCAAACAATTAGACACTGCAGCGCATGGGGCATATGTTCTTACAATTGTAACATTCGCGTCTCGCGCTAACTACTTCACTGATCTCTCTCATTGGGTTCTCATTTAGTTCTGAATCATTAATTTTCACACTATAAAAACTAAGCATTTTGTTTCGAGAGAGCTCTATACTTTGATTGAACTGATTGGTGACCCTTGATTATGATACTAACTGCTGGCTCTAATGTCGGCATGTGTGATAGTGAGGACTTACTACCGCCAATTGACACCAGTCACTAAGCGGCTCCAACTAATTCGGTTGGAACAACAGGTCTGGAGAAACTAGTTTGATTGTGGGTTCGAGTCCAACCAGCTGTACACATTTCCATGGAAATTTGATCAAGCGTTTATTCATTATGTTTATTGCAAATAACACTTCAGCAGCCGGCTCTAATCGGTATTGGAACAAGTTTTTGAAGTAAAGGACCAGATCGAGTCAGACAGTAGATGAAATTGTCGGATCTGGGCCGTTATTTTTGGTCTCTCATAATAATTTTCAGTGTATGATCATATTGAAGATAAAAGTATTCAAAATATTTCCATCATGAAAATACAAATAAATTTCAGTGCTCGATTCCTTCGGGTTGACACGGAAAATTGCCAAATTGGTAAATAATTTCTGTTAAGGGATTGACATAGTAAAACACACGTTAATCAACTGCATGTAAATATGAAAAGCAAGTTGCTACCTCGAACTTCTTAATCGAATACCAGTTCGAATAGATAAGTCTCACATCCCTCCCGATCATAACTGATAAAGAAATGATTGATGGCAGGCTTTGCACAATGATATCATTTTCAATAACATAGTCAATGACAGATGGAGCGAGAAAATCAGGTTAACCCCGATGTAATCAACCTCTTGAATCTCTGATAACTACAGCTGTATCAATCTATCACACGTCAATTTCCCCACCGACAGTGACTGCATTAGGATTTCAAGCTTAATAAAAATGACAAGAAACGATGTTCGAAAGGATGAAAAAAATAGGATGATCTGAGTGATAAAGTGGAGGAACCGTTACCAGATAAACAAACGAGGAGACACGCGTGTGCCAAACTTCTTGCTGATAAATGTCTAAATATCTCCTTGTCTCTTGAAAACACTTACCGCTTCATTCAAATTCAAGTCTTGTTATTATTCAAATTTCAACACTTTTATAATGACATGAGGTCAAATTTTGATTCTAAGCAAATGATATCAAACTCGTATGCGCTGGAACCGGTAGGACTGGTAAAACCATCGCCATACTGTCGAAAAACTGTGATTGGCCCGTATATTTTTGTTGTAGGTATTGCAGCCTCACGTCGACTAGCTGGTTTACTTTCCGAAAACGCCAATGCTAGGTAGTGGTGCTTCACAGTTACAGCGTAAAGCGAAAAATGGCGAAAAAAATCGGTGGGATTTTCAAATTGTCAAAATTTCATCACCACCTCAAGAATTCAACCGTTGTGGTAACATTGTTTGTTCATCTTTGCAATATATGCCCATCAGAAATCCTTAACATTTCTATAAATCTTTGACATCATACTTTGAAGACTAGACTGTAATGTTGCTATTACTGCTGAGTCATTTGCGGAGCGTATTGTTTTGATTTGTTCTACAAAATCTTCTTCACTAAACACCTTCATTATAAGCATATAAAGATCATAAGCACTTAAAACTATACATCACTTCATAACACCAGACTTATGAATTATTTGAACCAGCTGAATTCAATCATGGTTTCCTATGATGACTGCTTACTTCTCTTTGTGACACAATTCTTTGTGAATCAATATGTTTCAGTGAAAGGTGTTACAGGAGCTGCATTTCAGGTGTTCCCTAGGCATCAGTGATAGGACCATATCTTTTCGTCTTCCTTATGTCTATCTTATGCAGCAGGTGTAGAGCAAGTCTGATCATCCAGTCATTCCTCTATAAGCTCATGTTTGAGATGAAACATTCTTCATTTACATATGTAGTGCCATCCCTGAACGTCGATTTCCGAAGACTTAGAACGTGATACTCCAAGAAATCATCAGTTTTAGTATTTTATATGTTCCAAGTATTTCATTTCTGCTGTCAATTTATTTGAAATTGCGGCGGTAGAAGTTCATATTGGATTAATGTGGAGACGAACTGGTCGGCTTATTAATTAACCTATTTAGCTTTCTAGCACAATGTTAAGGTTATTCATGAGCTCGCTATTTAAATATAGTGGTTTTCATCTTTCAACCGCCACTGCTTGACATGGACATCATATTACACGTGAAATGCAATCAACCAATCACTCTGAAGTATCCTGCGTGTTCTACCCTGTTTGAATAGAAGTGAATAATGAAGGTTGGTTGATGCCGAGACGTGCAACGCTACATAGGTGTTATAATCATCCATCACACTCACAAGTGTGAGCTGCACGCCATCTTCATCATTTTGTACGCAATCAGGCCATTAATTATCTTGTGCTGTGAAGTATTACATGTAATAAACTATACATGAATAATATATAATACATAATATACTAATATAATACGTAATAATTACAAGTATTACACTTTAATATCTGTTAAGATGGTTGACAATAGAATCTTAAACGATGCGCACCACTGCGTTGACGTTGTTTAGACTGAACAACCACTAATTTACCCGACCAAATTAGTTCTTACTATTTATCCGCAGGTCTACTTCGATCAAACGGCAAGAAACAGACATTTAAGAAATATTTTATTTTAATCAGTATGAAAGAATTGAGATCTATAAGGTCAGGTCTAGTCCATACTATCCGTCTGACAAATGAATGACGTGCGATATGTGAATGAAGGTAGTCATAGACTCTTCTTTATGAAAATTATTCGTTTACTCATACACAATGTAAGATTGGCTGGCATCTCCTGTTCAGTTGAGTGAATCAAGTATTTTGAAGACACGTCAGCTTGGTTAATCGGTTGACAGTCGGCGCTAATATAAAATTCATGACGCGCTTTTGTTAATTGAAATAGCTGCCATATGTAATTTAAGCTTCAAATAAAATCGTGTAGTAATTTCGTTATAAATTAAACCCAAACCACACCAGCTATTAACATTTTCAAGTCTACTAAACTGATAAATCATTTCCAAATCAATCATCTAATTTATGATAATTATGCATGAAATAATAGCTTCTAATATTATTGAATATTGATGGCATTGACAAATTATCAGTGGAGATTTGATGGGAACAGTGAAGATTTCATAATGATTGGCATGCAATTTTATTCATTGAGGAACTTTGGAAGCATATTGCGAAACTTTCTCAATGTGTTTCTTACTTTCTTTGTTTGGTATTAGTATTTAAAGATATTTTCATTGTCTCATGCTAATGCATGGCCGGCACGGGTGCGGCATACCTCCCACAGTTACATGATCTGTGAAACTTTTACTTTAAAAACACATGTTCTTTAAAAAGATATGTTCTGACTGCGAGCCCAATTTCATTTGGATAGAACTTTTTGCTTGCATATTAGAAGTGATTGCGTAAATGTAGCCATTCGCACTATCAGCGGGCATCAGATAATGACATCATTTACTCGCATCTTAATTTTTGTGACAATCGGTTAAGCTAAATGCTCTCTAGAAAGACTTTAGGTTTTAATGTGCATATAAGATTGAAAAATATCCTTATAATGAATTATGGCCAAATGTGATTGGATCGCTGATGTTCTTCAACATACGTGTATAAACCGGTACATTTAGGCTTGCCTATCTACGGTGTGCGTTTTTAGCAGTTTAACAGCATTTATACAGATTATGCTGCAGAGGCATTATAGAAAAATCATATGTTTATAATATATTATATAGAATATTTATCTGTCTGATGAATTTTCGTCGGATTTAATTTGATATAGACATGCATATAATTAGCCTTCAGACTGATAGACTAAGCTGTTGAAAATGATCGTTCAAAGCTCGTGGGATACCGATGGGTCGATAATTGATAAATGCCGTGGGATGGGATGAGGCCGGGAAATAAAAAAAACTCGTCCCAGGGACATGCTTGTGTTTTAACAGTATTCTGCATCAGCCCACTGTTGATACTATAGGGCTAACGCTTATGTATCTTCTGCTTACAACCTCAAAATATACTCGTACTGCATGGAACTAGTCTCAATATCTACAGATAAAACAAACTGCAGATTAAAAATTACTAACTTAAAAAGCTTAAAGATGTATTTGTAAGGCTGAATGGAATTGTAATGTATTGTTACCTATTAATGCATTTCACAGCATATTTACTCAAAGTTGCACATGTTTAAAGTTTTGAATTAAATTTGATTATATGATTGACTCAGTACTCTACTTTTATGTGAAAATATGTTGCACAGGCTTGACAAATATCCTTAGTGCCACATAAACATGACCAATGCTTACAGTTCAGACTGTATCATCTTATTTTCTTCTTTCAAATTTCTGGTCTTATGATAATATGGCCATCTTATTTTCTTCTTTCAAATTTCTGGTCTTATCATGCATGATGCGATTTCAAGATTTAAATTCTTAAGCATAACGCATACTACCTTATTTAGAGCTACTTTGAAGATGATGCTGTTGCTTAACTTCTGATTTGATGCGAAAAAATGACGGAACATTCAGGAGTTCAGTAGTTATAATGAGTATTCTAAATGAAAGTCGGTCAATTGTTTTAGTTGTTGTCGTCTTAATGCTAAAGTATCGGGCCATTAATTCATTTCTCTATTTCTGATGACTTTATTTGTAGACTTTGTATAGGAAGCAAAAAATATCTTCTCTTGATTCAATCTTTACAATGATCAACACAAGATTTTTACATCAATTCTCAGATTAATCTTCTTCTTTCTACCTTTGAGAAAAGTAAACTCCGTCTGTTGAATATGTCGAAAAAATACTCTGGAAATCTGTTTATGTTTAAGAAGCTAACTATAAGCTTTATTATCAGTTTCCGACATTTGCGTCTGTGACGGTGAACAAAATGCATATTAGAAGTTTTCCATTGCCACAGAAGGTGAAACTCACTCTTCAAACAATCGCAGGGTTTTCATTTCGCATGGAGAGGAAACTTTTTTAACATCTCATAAAGTTATTAGGATGTTCTTTTTCCCACTTAAATCCATGTGATGAATGCTTCAGCAACCTGCAGCTCCGTGATACAACAGTAGGTTGGTTTTCATTGTCAACAACGTTCTGTGTATTGACGAAGTTGATGTAGCAATTGAATGTTGCTCTATGGGAAGGACTTGGACAATTTACAACTGTCAGTTATTCAGCGGAAGTCTCACGTTCCTATCTCGCTAGAAAGTGCAAGTAGACCCCTCTACCCTCACTGCTTGTTGACATGAGGAAGGGGATTAGACCCCAGATTATCTTAATTCTCCTTTCCCTCATGTTTGAACTCACAAGTTTCTAGTGTCCTGGCAACCAAAGTCTATTGTGAGTTTGTCTGATGCGAGTTATTGTTTCAGTTATCTCTTTGTCCGATTACGAGAACTCGTCAATTCGACCTTTAAACTCAAGGTAATTTGCAAATACACTATTGACGTTACTAAACTAGTGCGGGCAGACCATGTGAAAACATCAACTGATGGTGAGAAGGTTCAAGCGGAATTCTGGACATTATACAACTTCTCTCAACTTCTCTTGACCTACTAGAAGTGTCCACAGATTTAGGAGAGAGATAATTTCAACTACATCACAGCCTAACTTTTTAGCTAAGTAACTTCCACACGATTCTCGCTTGATAATCGATCCATATCCATCTGACGAGACTTTCTTATCCATTATCCTCTCAAGATAAAATATAATTGAACGATAGCAATAATTGATTCATGTTCGGATGGTTTCTCAGGCATTGGCTTCAATACTTTTGTCATTAGAAATGTTGATATATTTTAAGAGAACATTTTCTGTATAAATTCTAATGGCAATCGCTTCTCGATTTCAGCACAAACGGGATAGATTACAGTAACGACCAATTGTCCGACAATCGTCCTGATTAATACCATCGGTCTATTTGAAACAATATCACCTCATTAGCAATTGTCATAATACCTAACATTGTTTTCTAATTTTCATTACTTGTTTAATGAACATCATAGTGATGTGAACACTGATGATCAATGAATTCTGAAACTAGAAATGACAAAAGTTGGGCGTTTATTAGAATTGTAAAGTATAAATACGATGAGAAAGTCTATTGTTGGATTACTAGGCTCCTTCTCTTATATACTATTGGTATGGGTGTCGGGAAAATGATGGCCATTACAAATGTCAGTCAGGAAACAATTTCAGGATGGCCATTTCAGGGTCGCCCCAGACCGGAAGTTGAGCTTTTTCCACACAAAGCCAAACTGTTGCAAGGATTGAAACTTGAAAGTTGCTCCCTCCAGGAAATATTCCCATTATAGCCTTAGATACAGGCCTATATACAAGAAAATTCCGTCCCACCAACAAGTCTTCTTATGATTATATGATGGTCGCAAATCAGTTGGTGGCAGCGAGATGATAAGTATAATTTTTATTAAAAAGTTCTGAAGCCATGTAGTGCAAACTAGTTTTACAGACACTCTTTCTGCAGTGGTCATTTTAAAGATACATTTGAAGGTTAACGAAGATGAATGTTGTGCCTCAATTTTTGCTAGTTCATAGTCATACTTGAAAAACACAGAAAAACATTGACATCACCTTAGGGTAAAATCGGGTTTTATCGACGTTTTATTACGAACATTCGGTGATAACGGACACATCAAACATTTCTGACAAAATATCCATCTTATTAATATCAGAACACCCTCGCTAAAGCGTCCATAGTATAACTGTATTATACGTATAGTTATATATATAATAATAATATGTTGTATTGTACACATATATACTGTATTTTATGAAACGAAATATTGCATATTTGTTGCCTCTTTGACTGTTTGAAAAGTTGTTATTTCATTAACTGAAAGCATTCTAGCTAGATAGACGAATACATCAAGAAGAATTCCGCACATTCTTCATGCATGTAAAGTAAGCGTGCAACGCAGAGGAAAGTAACGAAGTTTCACATTATAGACAATCAAAAAGACAAAAGATATTCAAAATTTCGTTTCTCACTATATATAGTATCTCTAGTTTATTATGCTTGGCATTTTCTGGTCAAGTCGATAAGGACCTGAAATGGGCCGGTGAAGTAGACCGAAAAATTCTCAAAGCCAATTCGAACGTCAAAGTATTTTAGTACATCTTGAATATTCTAAACATCGGTTTAGCAAGCTGATTGAGATATTCATTCCATAAATTGAAGTCCATCTTGGAGCCTTTAACTTCCTCTGATCAGTTCCCCTCAGATTTCATTTGAATATGACATTTTCATATTAGATGCATTGATGTAGGCGCAACCATGTCCCGCGACTTTTCACGTGACTTGAAGAAAAACCCACACAGGCGCACACTGTGAACGAGCATTCATAGACGCTGATAATGGCCTCATTTGCCGGTATCTCATAGTTTGTTGCCAGTACCATCTTCTAATGAGTTGAACAGTCCCGAGATAGATTAATCAACAATGATAGATGGCCTCTACTAGAACATATATTGTACTGTATGTACCGGTGCATGTAGACCAACCTACATAGCTGTGTGCGTTTGTTTGAGTTTGTTTTGCTGACAATAAACCCGTGGATTATTATTTTCACAGTTTTCACTTAGGGCATGAACATTAATGTTATTATATGTCGCCGTACATTTGGATGTTGAAAGCGATTGTATAAATTCCGTTAGCCCGTGGGATTTCCATGGGTCTATTATTGGCTAATCCCGTGGGATGGGACTGGGAATAAAAAACTCTTTCCATGGACCTCCTTGGAATGTATTCATAGACATGTGAACTGTTGCAGATCACGAAGTTCTATCTCCCCATTATGGTAGACTACAGTATTACTAGTATGCTCGATTCTAGCACAATTAAGCATTTGCGGGACAAATGTAGGCTCCCAATGTACCTGCCCTTGCGGTTCCCGTTACTAGCTCACCCATCTTCTTTGCAAAGGTTTCTGTCTCCTAGAAAAATCTTCTCGTTCTAATGGATTGATTAAGCTCGAAATCATAGACAGGAAACTGGCGGAATATGGCTTTATGTATAGTTCTGAAACATATGTGTCATCACTAATCATAGTTGCTGCTTATTTGGCATGATTTCCCACGGTCAGTCAATATGGAACGATCGGCATATACTTAACTTCGACATTGACAAATTGACTCGAACAATTTAATTATCGTCAGCGTTTGAAAAAACGGCTTGAATGTTCACCACAATATGTAAGTCCGGAAACTAACTTTGTGAGAAATTTCATGAGAAGCTGTTTCGTGTTGGCCTCAAAATGCAATGGTATTTTTGCTCCAGAATCATCGGAAGTAGTTTGAAACTAGGGTTAAGCGAGATTTTACATCACTTGGAAGCTTTGCAGTTCATCTTGAATCTGATTGCAGTTTTAGTGCTGCAATAATTGTTCCTAACTTACAGCGTCATGAAAATGTATTTATTTTAGATATTGCGGTCACACTTTGGGAGATGACACTAGTACTTTATATGCACTCTAATATCAGCCACAGAGCAGTTGGAATTGCTTTCGACCATCTGTCCTTGTCTTCGGCTGCTTCTCCATAAATTTCGTTTTCACTATATTTTGCTTGAAGATTCAAACTTTCATGCAGGTGTTTGTTGCTTGAACATGCAGACATAAAGTGTTTTGATTATTTTATTTAAGTTTGTTTTAAATCTTTCTCTGGTCTCATTTATAACGGATTTGTTTTTCAAGCAAGAGCTGGCCTGTTTCACTGTTCAGACTATTTTCGCTGCTTTTGTTTTGAGATGCTGCTGAGCATAGAGGAAGCTGTTGAGGCATGTGCTTAAGAAGAAGTTGTGGACTAACCCCATTTAAATGTAAATTTTTTCCTTGTGTTCTTGTTCCACTGGACAAATGGAATTTCAGGATCGGAATTGTCAGCATTGCGAGTTGCATGCTAATCACTCAGGAATTATTGTGTGGAGCAGACACATTCTGGAGTACACTGACACAATCAATGTTCACAGCATTATCTATCAAAAAGATGGAAAAATCATTAGAAATCTTGAATGACAAATTCTCGGGTGCTTCTTAACCCATAATTTCAGGATTCACATGGACCTACGTGGTCCCAAAAGTTTGCAATACCTTAACAGTCTCTCTTCACAATCCCAGGATTTATAAAAGCCTATGCGATCCCGGGATTGCAATCCGTAATACCTGCATCATTTCATTGCTCTTGTGTCAATGTATGGGAGTTGAACAAACGTGATCAAGTTATGCATCATCATCATACTATATTGCTGGATTTAAGATTACAAGGCGTAGCTTGAATACCGGGATTGACTTATGATTTGTTGTTTCGATATATACACAATGTATAGCCTACACATTAGTATATGTATATGGTTCGAAGCGGCATGTCGTGTTTCAATCCCGGTATTCCAGGTCGAGTGATTATGGAGAGTCTTTACTATCTAGTATTTCGCTGCTTATCCTGCATACAGTTGCTCCGCAATATTGAAAATTCACAACATCGGGCATTCGCGACCAGATGATGCTAACTGCAGGCAATGCATTCATTGGAGTTAATTGATTTAGTAATGGCCCACGTTTGGGCACTTTTCGGGTTTCCCCCCCCCACATTTTCTTGTAGAATAAAAACAAGACTTTCCAAGTTCAACTTTTGATAAAAGTTGTGATTGGATGACCATTATCACAGGACCGGCTACTGTGAAGCAAACCACGACTTTGTAGGAATGCAATTGTAGACGGCTTGTCGTGAAGTTCGTGCTCTAAGCGGAAGAGATTCATCCCGACTGACCCGAGTTACTATGCATGCAGTCAGCAATGATGGCAATGAGCGAGCACAATAGTACTAAGCGACAGCGAATAGCGAATAGGGAATAGCACGGTTGAGATCAGGAATGAGTCAGCACAATAGCACTGAAGCCCATCTTGTTAGAAGCTTAACTGTTTTGATTACCGGCTTGTTTTCATTCAAGAAAAAATTTGGGGGGGGGAAACCCGAAAAGTGCCCACGTTTGTTGGTTCATTTGACTTACTACATGCAACGGCTTGCAATTTACGAGGGTGTCGAATCACCCTTTGGTGTCGTTGATGACGCATTCGTCTATTTTGCGCTATTCTACCTCGGGTTTCTATCCTCCTAGCTATCACGTGTTGGTCTGCTTTGCACCAATATTTGATGTTGTCTATCTAACGCATCTTGTGTCGGTCTCTACGATTGTTGTCATTCGCGGTACCAAACAACACGGTCTTCACTAGGTGATGATCCCTGATACGACAGATGTGGCCAAGGAGACCTAGCTAGAGTATTTTGCGCTTCAGCCGCTTCTTAATCATCACGTCAATCCGTTGAGAAGATCATCTAAATAAGCGTGCGCATTGAGATGTTATAGTTTGTCACGGTTGTGCATAGCAAATGCATCATTATGTACATGTGGTCTACCTGCATAATTGATCTGATAAAAATCAGGACACACGGCACCGCATGTACACGGATGTCGAATGATTAAGAAACTTTGAATTTCATAATCAGAGGAAATGTAATTAAAGTTAGCATGTAGAAAATTCGGAAGCGATCTAATGCACATTATCATAAAGTGTTAATTCTGCGGTGGGTGCGGATGCCTTTCTACATCCACCTCTGTATCCGCAACTGATTACACTGTTACTAATATTCTCAATGAAACGCCAACTACACATTAGGGACTGGCTAAATAAATGTGCTAGCTCTTATTTGCTGGCACGTAATGCTTTCTCATCAGTGTTGCGATTCGTGCGTGTTTACACGCGCGCGCGTTTTTTTGACAATTTGCGCGTGTAAGCGTGTTTTTTTCCATTTTTATCCATTTTGCGCGTTTTTTAAGTTTTCGACTTCTATTTTTAATTTTTGATAATAGAAAACTTTGGTTCTAAAATATCAAAATCAAGATATCAAAATTTCAAATTACATGCAGTTTCTAGATAAGCCACTTGTATAGCCTATCAAAGATCACTTAGGTTCATTAACATCTCACTCAGTGGATAGCCTATAGGCCCACTGCTCGTATGCATCTACCACTTAAGGCACGTGTGTATTTGACTTGTCCTGAAAAATACCAAAGCTCTTACTATCTGATCTGCAAATTTAAGCTTTGTAAAAATTCGTTTCATCAAATATTAGCGATCATAGTTGCCATTTTGGCTTATTTGTAAGGAAATGCATGTGCGCGTGTTTTTCGACCTTGCGCGTTTTTTTTACCCTACGCCAAGAATCGCAACACTGTTTCTCATATCATGGGTAATCACCTGGATTTGCACCTGTGTTATGGATGCATGGAACAGGTGCAAACCGACTGGAGCTTCGTGAGACAAGATATTCATGGGGACCTTAGCATAAGAGCAGCTATCTCTCTAGTCGGTTAATGGAGCGTCCCTGCATGCCTATATCGATCGTAACATGTTAGGGTCTCTAAGGATGATAGTGCAGGGCTGCTATTGTTGGATGATTTATCATTATTTTTATTATTTGTTGCTATAATTGGCACTTGGTGGATTGGGCTATGTTGTTATTATGGGTCCCTCTTTGCACATTCGAGTGTTTCTTTTAAATTAACTGGATTTTGCCTGCCGTAGCCTTCTTTATCCATCGTAGTTTTCTTGAAGTGATTTCAAACTGTCGACTTCCCTGATTTATCACTATTCATTTTTCAACTCAATCAATGCTCATGCAGGTCATGATTTTGATAGTTTGTAGGTAATTCGTTGGTTATTCAACCGCTGCCTTTTGTATTGATCAACTAAATAGATAAATAATGACAGACAATTGTTCGGTGGTTCTGCCAAGGAGTGGGCCTTTTCAACTTAACTCTTTTATGTTATGCCCCTCAGTCTTATTTAGTGTAATTTCATTCTATTTTAAGCGCACATCATTACAGCAGGGCTAGTGCGACTGGTTAATGTATTATACAACTGAAACACTTCAACATACTACAATACCTACTACACGGAAGTAAATAAATTTCATGATAGATGTATCATTCTGATTGCTCTGTATTTAACTGCTCCGGAAAAAATTGATCACAGCTATCAAAATTCAACCGCGGTTAGACTGTTAGCCGCGTGAACCCCTGAATATAAAGGGTATCGCAGTTGGCATAATCCTGCTTTCATCAAAGCATAGTGACAGCTACGCTACTGAGCTTTCAAATATCACTCGTCAAACTCATTCAAATAACCTACTGACAAACAACGCACTATTTTGAAAAATTCATGTGAGTCCGGCAAATGTAGCAGCATCTTCTTTGCAATTTAGACTACCGGTGCGTTTCTGAATCAATAGTATGTTCATTGGTGTCGAAAATTGAGTGTTAAGCCGTATTTATGACTAATGGAAGTGTGAATTCAATAAGTAATTTTCGCATAATTCATCTAAAAGCAAACGTGCCGCGTATGTCGACTTGAAGCCTCATCGTGCATTGTTAATGGCTATCATCATATTCATAAAATTTAATAACTTATCAAACGTTTAGCAAATTCTGAAAACAATAGGTTGATGCTGGATGAAAGGCTCCATTGTGCTTTACATCTAAGCGCATTTATTCAACACGTTCCCTAACAGTATTCAGTTCATTCAGTTCACTGGCAAGATATACGAAATTTTGACAACTGAATAATATCTTGATTGATGATCTGCTTTTTGATGATCGTTAACTTTAGATAACCTGAATGTTTGAAACAACTGCTTCTTTTTGAATTCTGCATCTCTGCAACAGCAATGCTTGTCCTTAAAATCGATGAATTTACTGACAAATATATTGACAGAACCTTGAATCTATTTGCTTTCATGAAAGTATACATGAAAATGTAATAGTCTGACAGTCAAAAGTTTTTTGTTATGTTAACCATTTTACACAATACAAGTTATATAATTGCCAATCTTTATCGCTCATATTTTATATGAATGGGTTGATAAGTGCAAAGCTAAGTAAATGGGTCCATTCAGACTAAACTAGTATTGTAATTGCACGTAACACCTACATAGATATTTGTTGATAATTTTTTCTTCAAGCTTCTTTTATCACTCTACATTAGGCTTTTTGGGATTAACATTCTTTCATTCTAATAATGTTGTGCTATGTTGAATATGCTCATGTCCGCATGTTCTGCACTGTTCAAAAATCATTATTCAAAGATTTTATATGATGATGATAAGTGTTTTATTCGATATGAATGAAAATCTTACATTTCAGCAAACATGCAGAAGTAAGTCAAGATGCATAATTGTGTGAAAATGATACAATTTAGCAGAAAAGCAATCACAGTTATACACGTATTTACAATTACATAAGCTACATTATCTCCTCTATACACAGACCAGATTTGATGGAATTATGGAGGTAGGTACAAACAGGTAAGAAAGCACGAGAACGACGGGATGACAACTGTAGTGGGACAGAATAATGTCCAGTATGTTTCAGTTTTTGAGGAAGCATATCATGCAAAATGTGTTGTGGAGAAGACATGCGATCAAAAACACGTAAGGCACTTTTTCGTCGACGAATCAACAGAGAAGTAAATTTATTACAATCACAATTGCTACCGCATATTATAAAATGAGCTTTCTTGTTCACTCTTTCAATCTGCTTCGTCAATTTACAATTCAAACCAACAAAAAGAGGTCCGCAATACTCTAAAATTCCAAGAATAAAAGAAGAATACAAAACTAATAAATGATCCTTTGATAAATGAGATCGCAAATTCCGTAAAATAAAAAGTCTTTGAGCAGCCTTCTTAGTGATGATGTCAACATGACTACTCCATTTCATTGCTTCATCATATACAACACCAAGCAGTTTGATTTCAGGTTTTATATTCCATTCATCAGGAATCACAACTTCAACACCTGACTTTTTAAAAAATATTGATTTTGTTTTTAAGTCATTCAGTTTCAAACCGTTGCGGTCGCACCGAATCTGCACATTGAGATATTCCTCATTGACCATGGTATTGTAGTCACTGTTTTTCAAAATGGGGATAATAATAATAATAATAATAATAATAAGCGTATATTTCATAATGCCTCAATAATGAAAATCGTGAGGCTAAAAGTCAATCAAGGTACAACACATAAGATTTCGTAATACAACATAACAAAGCAGAAAAATATTAAGACACAATAATAATCAGACACATTTCAAAGCTGACGGAAGTACGCAAAAAAACCTAGATTACAAAAAACCACTATTCAATAGCCTAATCATTGTGACAATAAAGCAGCTCCTTCTCATTGCTAAGGTACTTATTGGCATACGAAACTTTCCAGAATACTGTAATACTTGAGGAGCTAAGTGATGTAGTGGATGCTCTGAGTCTTCAACAAGAGATGTAAACAATTTGACACCAAGTATCAGACGACGATAGCTTAGAGGAAGAAAATGAACACATTGACAATTCGAAGAGCCACATATCACTTTGTGAGATCTACGCTGTATGTTTTCTAACACATGCTCATCTTTCTTTTTCAAACTGACAAAAAGTGGCGCTGCATACTCTAGGATAGATCGAAGACAATTATTGTAAATGGTCACAAGATCAACAGTCGATAAAAAAGGTCTTAAGCTTCGAAGCACGAAAATTCTTGATGATGCTTTCTTTGAAATTAAGCTTATGTGAAAACTCCAATCAAGTTTCGCATCCAACACTACACCAAGGAAGCGTAACTTGTTAACGATTTGAATACCTGGGATCATTAATCGTGATAAATGATTTACATCTCGGTGAGAAATGAGCATCTGCTGACACTTATGCCAACTGATTTTCATTTTATTGTCATCCATCCATTGAAGTACATTTCTCAAAGCAGATGATACTGGAGTAGCAGTACAATCATTATTTATTTTTCCAACAATAATAATATCATCAGCATATTTGCATAAGAGCACATCACCATGGCCATCAAGTGTCAAATCAGACAGAAAAAATCCAAACGTCAAAGGGCCGTTAAGGAGAGCGATGTCGTCGGCAAATATGACCAAAAGATTTCCTCTGTTCTTCTGGGATAGACTTCCCATGTGGGCTGCAAATATATATATGGTGAAATCACCGAACCTTGCGGCACACCTGAAGAGGCATGAGAGAAGCTGCTCATTACTTCAGAATTCAATATATCATATTACGTTTGAAGAGTAAGATATTTGTAGTGACCCACAAAATTTGTATTATTCATTTCTATAATTTGATAATTAAGAACTTTACTAAAATTAGGTATCTAGTGTAAGAAGCATATTATATTTTTTCGACTTGATATGATTAATTATTCATTCATTCAACTTTCAGAATATTAAGATTCAGATTTCCAAAGTTACGTTTGGAATTTCTGATTACAAGCATTTTGAGTATTACTAAATACATTACTAGTTCATTATTTAATCAGTGATGTTGTCTTGAAGTGTGTTTTTGTAGTCACACTGCTGAATGTCGGTTTAATTTGAAATCAAATGATAACAGTGCATATGTATATACCAAGTCATGAAGCAATGCTGAAAGACTGAACTTTTGAAAGACAGGAGGAGCGTTAAGTTTTCCGGAGAAGTCGGAAATGCATTCAGTGATCTTGATTCGAAAACATAAGTTTGCATAAAAGTTGTCAAAGTATTACTTAACATTGACTAGGAATCTACCTACCATATGATCAGGGGCGTCGTTTAAAGGAGGGCTATGGTTGCCCCCTAAAAACAAAAACAATTAGCTGAAACAGTTGCTGTTCACATAAATTCTCGCGAAATTTGGTTGTAATTTGAACGTTTCTGAATGTTTTATCTCCTTTAACCCAGATCTTAATTAGTGGTTGTCTAAATACATGAAAAGTTGTTTAAATTGATATTTCACACGAGAAATAAATCACCTGCTATCACAAGAGAGAATGAAATTTAGCTACGTGAGAAGGGTGCACACTTCTCAGTTCCACCGAATTGTAATCGTTTTCCTTTCATGCGGTTCCGGTTCTTCGATTCAGCCTCAAAATAGCGGAACCTCAATTTCAGTTCAGTTCCATGACTTCCGTTTCTTCGTCGCAGTCTATGAACTAGAAGTGATGAGGTTCCAAATGATATGAAAGCTATCTACTTTGTATTACATGTGCACGTTTTAAATTGATTAATTGAAGGCCAGTTCGAATGACCATTTGTTTTCATTGTCGTAGATGAGACTTTTTATCCAGTTTGTTTAAAGATGGCTGCGGTGGGCCATTAAATGATGAGATTGTTTGGACTATCGACCCCATGTCGAGATAGGTTGTAAACAGACATGTGTGACAAATTGGATGTCTCAACACATGGACTGCATTTAGACTGTTGAACAGGATGGAAGCGACAAATCCTGTCTGCGTCTGTCAGCAGTCTTCTGTGACTGCGTAATTGAAATTTTGTTTTGAATTTTCAAAGCTTTAGATGAACTGTAACGTAATCGCAGATTTCTCTGCAAATTCTAAAGGAGTGCATTGAAATTCGTAGAGTGTTATTATCATGTTGCGATGAGTGATAATGATGATGATAATGTGCCAAGTGATTTTAAAGATATTTATACAATAAATACTTATGACAAAAAGCGAACTCAGTGTCCGTCTGCATGAACTTGTTCATGAGGGGGGGGGAAGTGATTTACCCCTCAGTCGCATTCTGTGGATATCTTAAAGGACCAACAGTGAAAAAGAATTTTTTTGAAATAACTGAATTTTGCAACATTTAGACTTTTGCATGGTAGCATTCAAATCAACATCAAATTCTATTTCTAATGAAGCATCAATTTTCAACGGAAAGAAGATTGAGAAATGCTATCTTCTTAGTCATGCATGAAAAAGTATTATTTATATGTATAATTAAAATGTATAATCATATAGTTACAGAATTTTTCGTTTTTAGTCTTGTGTAAAGAAATTATGGCACAGCAAAAAGGAGAGAAAATTTAGAAAGCTAATTTCTTTTTAGAAATATTCAAGTAATTTTTCGGTATCCAAAGATCCAAATTTGCAGAATGTAGAATGGAAAACTGCATGAAGCTCAATGGGGGTGCGCGTCGTTTTTCTTTGGTTTCCGTTAATCCAGTTGGGGGCGAATCGTGCTCCTGTAACCCTTAGATAACAGCGACTCTATCCTTTGTAGGCTTAATGAAGTTTTTCTGCATGCCTGCATCATATCAGGGCTGTTTAGGGGTGGTGCATGACTCGTTTTTATTTTGGTAATTGATAGATTGGACCCACTTCACACCTTCGGGTATCTCCTGTAGAAGTGTGAACTACATGTACCCTTTTATAAGCCTGTTGTTTGTTTAAAAAGGTCGCAATTTTGATGAAAATATTTCTTGGGTACAAAACTTTTGAATTGGGGATGTCAGTTAGAGCAAAAGCAATGGCAATGGGTAAGCAAATGAAAGAGTATATAAGAGAACTGCTGAAGATTTGGAATCGAATAATAAAAAACTGAGCGATCATTGTCTTGCTGAAGCTATAAAGATAATGGAATATCAGAAATGTCACATTCATGGCACCCAAAATTCTTTTTTAGTGCATATGCGTGTCATCTATTCTATGACAGAAACTTGGTGACTTCAAAAACATTTGCTTGACCTGAGCTTGCTGTCAGATCGACGATTGTTTTCTCCGAAAGCCGACTTGACATGATGAGAGCTTAACGTTGATTACCCTGTTTCTCTTATGATGTTATTGTTTCCATGTTTTCAATATCAGTTGCAGTTATTTATGTGGCAACATTTCCGCACTTAGCGATCATATGAGAATAAATTAGAATTTCATTTCGGTGAACAACACTAATTAATATTGTTCTTAGATTATTTTTTTTTGTTTCCCGTTTTGACTCTTAGATTAAGTCAGTCTACATTAGTATTCGAGTAGGGGGATGGCTCAGTTGGTTAATATTCGTACTTCCTCACGGAAGAGCAGAAGATCCGAGTTTCGAGTCTATCCAACAGAACTGCTCTGACCATAGGTTACTAAGCCTGACCGTTCGAGAGTTGTCAGTTACCAAGGATGATCCCACCCCTAGCTTGCTAGTATGACTTTGTGCCTTGTATGGGACAGGGTGAAATTTTATCGGTCTGACTGCATCTATGTACTTATACAATTATCGAAATTGTTGTTTACAGATTTTTTGCTCCTTAGCATGTCGAATAGAAATTTTCACAATAAAATTAATATTGACAAGTCCATTTTAGATTATTGACTCGATATGAAAGAAAGTAATTCAGACCGAAAGTACAGTATCAAATCGCGCTCCAGCAAAATTTAGCCATTTCAGCACCGCCAGATTACACATGGAATCTAAGGCCTAAAAATTATGCAATGTTTCATGATAAATAAATTGAAAAATTGCAAGCTGTTTTGAAAAATGAAATGACCATTTGAACAGTATTAGCTTATCATATTTCGGCTTACTTTCAGTGACCGATAATAGAACACATTTATGAGATTTTGCTGATGAATATCTTATTAAATGTCCTAGACTGAAAGCGATTGATCCTATCTGCTTTTATTAAATGTAATTATTAGTTGAGAGTGAGGCGTACGAGAAGGGCGCTACATCTACTAATCATCCCCTCGACTTAACTTAACAGTGATAAGACTTCGTAATTTCTCTCTAATGTCATTTTTAATTTCGTCTTCATTTCTCCACCTTTTATGAAAAGGCTAAATGCGAGAGGAGAGGATTTCAGAGGGATATAATATTCTCACTAAGCAGAAAATTTTTACACTGATAATGCGTTCATGTGAGTTTGTAGCCGGTGCTTCTGAAACGGTGTCCCAATGAAATGACTTAACTCATATAGACCGAGGCTGTTTTCACAACCATTAAAAGCCTGCAAGTCTAAGAAAACGATTATTTAATCATACAAAAAGCTTGAATTAGTAATTCAGTCTAAATTAATGAAAATATATCTGAGAGATTGAGATATGTTTCTTTAGCCTAAGACACACGATTAGTATCATCAGAAAAGGGTACGATTTCCGGCACAGCGTTTGTAATGTCAAAATGAAAAGATTGAATTACTTTGAGCCGCTGTATCTCATTTACGATTCAACAGCGTACTCTTGATGCAGTGTTTGCTGTATCAATCGATGGCAACGCGTGCTCGCGAGTGACTCAGGCAAAATCTCTTTTCAATAGCCTTCCGTTTGTTGGGAAGACTCAATATTTAAAAATGCGACTGAATTAGCCTCCCGTCTTCGCGGTTTTCGACTGAGGATACCGTCAATGTGATGAATAAACACTACTGTTAAATGCTACTGTATGCTTCAAGTGCAAACTTGCTTGTCAAACAGTCTACTTATTCAGTCGAATTTAAATAAACCTTTCTGATAGCCCGTCGTGTTATGTGTCAGCGGCCAAGCGGCAAGATCCTGGTTTCTCATTGGCCGAGAAGGAGGCGAATGAAACCAGTCAATTGTAGATATCCGACGATGTTTCGGCAATTGAGAATACAGTTAATTTAAAAGTGTTGCTGTCCTCGTCACTCTACGCTGTTTAACTTGTTTTTTTCTCTTATTCCAGTAATCGTCACTTCACATGCCCTCACATGAGGCTAAATTGTGTGCCGGCGATATGCCTCCTTATCCTTATCGCGAACGTCGATGGGCAGACCACATACAACTTCACGGTGGAGGAGAACAACCCCACGGATCAGTTGGTGGGTCAGATTCGCACCAGACTTGGCTATCACTACACATTTGTGCCTACATCGGACTTATTCTCTCTCGAGCCAACGTCAGGCATTATCAGAACTAAGACGAGTATAGATCGAGAAAATACAGGGAGTGTGGAAGAGCTCATTGTATTAGGCAAGAAGGCGGCTGGAGGAGCCACAGATCTCACAATAGCAATCAAAATTAAGATTCGGGACGTTAATGACAATGCGCCTTCCTTCACCCCATCTTCTAAGGAATTGAGAGTAAATGAGAACGCGCCGGTGGACAAGACGTACTTCAACCTTCCTCTGGCTCAAGATCCGGACATCGACAGCAACAGTGTCACCCAAAACTACAGGATTATATCGGGGAATGCAGAGGGTAACTTCCGCCTCGACGTCAGTCCTGTACAACTTCTTCTGAGACTGAACAAGCCTCTTGATCGCGAAACAAATTCTAGTTTTAATCTAGTTATCAGCGTGGCGGATGGAGGCAATCCACCTCGTTCTGGCTCTCTCCTTGTCCATGTTATTGTTCTTGACTCCAATGACAACAGTCCGGTCTTTTCACCAAGTCGATACACCGCCAGATTGAACGAAACTGCTCCTGTGGGCACTGTGGTGGTTCGAGTAACTGCCACGGATGCCGATGAAGGTAGAAACCAAGAAGTTTCATACACATTCGATGCTACGGGAGAAAAAGTGTACGGGGAGTTTGCTATCGATGCATTTGGAACTATCACCCTCACTAAGCCTTTCGTCTGCTACAAGACCAGCTCCGATGGTAGTAGCTGTCATTTGGTAGTGGCGGCACGGGATGGTGGGACAGAAACTCGGAAAACATTTTGTTACGTCAATGTGATCGTGGCGGATGATAATGATCATGCCCCAACTCTCAATCTACATTTTACTGCCAAAGGACCTAGTGGAGAGGGTGTGGTTTCGGAGACTGCTACGCCTGGTACTGGTGTAGCATTTGTGAGCGCAGGAGACAAGGATAAAGGTCAGAATGGAAACGTTTCAGTCACTATCTCCGGTGGTGATCCTCACAACTACTTCCGTTTGAATGCCTTTCCAGTTGCGAAGTACTGGCAACTGGTTGTAGCGCGTGCGTTCATTAGTTCGAGTCCGCGAGAATTTACTCTACAATTACGCGCAGAAGATAAAGGCGTGCCACCGAAATCGACAACAGTCACCGGAAAAGTATCTCTAACTAAAGCTAATCGTCATCGACCTGTTTTTGAATACAAAAATTTAACGATTACGTTACCTGAAGATGCCGTAATTGGCACTTTCGTGGCAAGCATGCGCGCTACGGATATGGATCAAGGACTGAACGGGCGCTTGCAATATCGTGTGGTATCGGGAGATAGATCCGGTCAATTCAATATCGTTGCCGACACCGGGCTTGTCACACTCGCTGCCCCTCTGAATTATGAGACGGATCCTTCTTACGATTTAAATATCAGTGTCAGAGACAGTGGTCCTTCACCTCTTACGTCCTACGCCAAACTGACTATTCGTGTGCTAGATTTGAACGACGAACGGCCTACGTTCGCCAAGTCCGAGATAACTCTAACAGTGCAGGAAAATGTTGCCACTCCACATACACTTCTTACTCTCTCTGCAACCGATCGAGATATGGGTAATAACGGCAGTGTCATTTTCTCACTTTTACCGACATTTTCAGCCGCTTACGGTGACATGTTTTCCGTGACAGGCACTCAACTGCGTCTCTTGAAACCCTTGGATGCAGAGACAACGTCGAAGTATACCCTAACGGTTCAGGCAAGGGATCGTGGCACACCATCTCTTTCGTCCACTCAGACTATCTTCATCAAAGTGGGAAATGTTGATGACGAATCCCCCGTTCTTTATCCGGCAATGTACTTCGCGCGAGATGTAACTGGTCATAATCCCGGTGCAAAAGTTGTTCGCCTAAGAGCTACAGATCCGGATGGACAATCGCCTACTTTTTCATTGATATCCGGTTCTGGATTCACGGTAAATTCCTTGACAGGAGAAGTGATCAGGTCTTCATGGACTGGAACGTCTCCCAACACACTTTTAGTTCAAGCTAGAGACGCTGCTGGACACACATCGGCTCAAGGCAAAGTTCTCATATTCCCCGCATCATCAGCAGCTCCTCCAGTTTTCTCCGTGACTATTCTTCATGTATCACTTCCAGAAGGTGGTTTGACGGGACAAGTTATCGGCCGGGTGACAGTGTCCGGTGCTACTAGTCTTCACATTACCGATGGTGATCCACATGGTCTTTTTTCCATCTCATCTGATGGTAGAATAACCTCAACTGCTCCATTAGATCGCGAAAAAGGAGATCACTATCTCTTGACCTTAACTGCTCAATCAGCAGATAATTTTGCTACGTGTCAAGTTTCAATTCAAATTCTAGATATAAACGACAACTCGCCGAAATTTCTGTGGACTTCTTATCACGTCCAGGTTGCTAGAAACGCAGCCGTTGGCGAAGAAATCGGTGCTGTCACGGCGCGTGATCCAGATCAAGCTGCTAATGGCTCTCTGACTTATTCCATATCTAATACAACATTCTTGACAATTAATTCTACCACTGGTGCTCTTGTGTTGAGCAAATCTGCTCTTCTGTGGCCATCCGAACCTATAAGTCTGTCGGTTTCAGCGTCGGATGGCGGGGGCCTATCTGCAAACGTTCCCCTTAAGGCTGAAGTTAAGGCTGGACCTGTCCCCATTTCACCGAGATTTGCTAAACCAAATTACACATTTGTCGTGTCTGAAGCAGCACCCATCCACTCTATTATTGCGAAATTAAACGCTGGAAATGGAGCAGTATTTAGCTTGAGAGGAGCAGAAAAGCAAGCCAAGTTTGGAGTGTTCCCTGATGGAGCTATATATGTAGCGCGAGCATTGGACAGAGAAGAGCGAGGAGAGTATATTTACACTGTGGTTGCCAAAGACAGGTAAGACTTCCTAGGCAGTCGACAGTTGTTTAATGCAGTTTCAATTTTAGAATAATAACTAGTTATTTATCGTTAAGTAAAATACTATTTAACTATTTATTTACATACTATTTTATATTATTTATCTTACTCTAATATTTTGTTTGCGGCTATGATTGAACCCTTTGACTTTGAATCTATTGTCCAAGTCATCAAACATTACATGGACAATTTGCGTCCATGAATTCAAGGATATATTATTCTTCGTCACAGTGGTTGTGTTGCCTTAATACATTCTTTCATAATTGCCGTTGTAAATTTTACGTGCATTTAAACTTCGGCACTGTGCAATCTTTGCAATTAGCCGATGACAGCACATGTATTAATAGCTTTCAATAACCACTATTTATTATAGCGTAGGATGCTTTGTTAAGGTTTTCGCCGCGTCCGGTGTGAATGGACCTTTAGATATCCTAGGTGCCTGATATTTAGACTTAGTAAGCTGAATCATAATGGAGATATCAAATATCCTTCGCGATAAACAGACAAACTGTTCGTCTTTATGCGAAGTTTCCATTAATCAAAAAAGCAAAAGAGATCACCAATAGTAGGCTTTCTTTTTTATGTGATTGTTATATGTTGTTGAGGACGAAACAATATAAGATGCAGCATTAACACGACTGCAAATGCAATTATCAAAATTAGGCGGTTAGGAGTTATTTTATCGATTTAACAGATAGCCCTTTAATATCTTCTGTTTTCTCAGAACTTGTCAGAACTTGACTTTTCGTACCAATCTGTCCACATTTCTCAGCTTTCAAATATTTGGCATGTTTGGACTTTGATAGCGTGTTTGTTGTAATGCTTATGAAGAATTCTGAATTTAATAATTTGTTGTGCATCCTTTACAATAAAAGTTTCTAATCCATTTACATTATTAAAATTGATTACATATTAAAAAGTTTGTAATGCGCACTTCATTTACATTTTGGAATCTAATAATTAGCACGTGAAGTGAATTCCATCACTTTATCCTCCATGTACAATGTACATCCGAAACAGTGCTGCAGACATTTACGATGGGAATTCATAAATTTGATTGTTGAATATTATTTATCTTGAAAAACTCTTAATTAGGTATGTTCATACCCGACTGCTTCTCTAATATCGGTGCTTCAAAAGTGGAGACCGGTATATAAAATTTGCATTGAGATCATAGATGAAATTGGCCACAAAAAAGCAAGTGAGAGCTTATTTAATGCCATAAAGGAAAATACTCTTAATATTTTAACACTTACTTTCAGTTTTGCGCATAGTTCTCAGAATTCAAGTAAGAACTGTGCGTTGAACTTCAGCCAATAATGCCGTGTTGACTGAGAATTTGTTGAGCTATGGACTTGTAAATATATGCTATATTTATAAGTCCATGGGTGAGCTCATTAACAGTGCATAAGATCGCATTATATTGAAGTGCACAAATTTGAAAAGGAGTTGTATTTTTCCAAGCCAAGAAGAGAAAATGACACAAAAATGTTTTGCACATTTTCGTCTCACATTCAATCTTGTTACAAATCTTGCCAAAAAAGTTCGGAAAGAAGTTAGAGGACACCCTGGTCGATGCGTCCTTCGATCTTCTAGTCTCTCAATTTACTAGATAAAGCTCTGAAGTCTTTTAGGCTGCCTCCAGTCTCACACTAGAAGGCTCCTCTGTCAGTTTCAACGGAAAATGCTTCTTCAGTATCAAGTGCTACTCCAAGAATCTTTAGGACCCTTTCAACACATCTCAAGCCCCTTCTCACAGTCTGAAGTGCCCATTCTCAAAGCTCGCACCAAAGTGCATTCATTCTTTTGTTACCAGTTATTGGTCTTCTTTCATTAGCACAAGGGTCTTACTTGCAATGTCTAAAGATCTTCAGCTATTGTTTATTGAGTTATAATGCACATTATACAAAGTAGCAGGCTTCAGTCAGAGGACATAATAATAGTACATGTTATACTAGGTATGTTTTTATTATTGTACGAGTACATGACAACATTAGAGATCAAGATTCAAGGCAGTGCTTAGAAAAGTGCCAATGAGCATAGCTGGTTCATAATGTTGCATCTCAATGAAGAATTTCCTTGCTACTTGAAAATGTTCATACATTTTTCAAAAAATAAGGATGTCCGGATTTCTGCGGAAGAGTTCATCCTCGAATAAGCAATCAGGGCTCCGGTGTCATGATTCTGTATTTCAGCAATGCCAGGAAATCATGTCACAATGCTTTCTATGACTCGTATCTTTAGACATTAACATTATTACATACATAATGATATGACCCTTTTGGGAGGCTGGCATTTTTAATAATCTTTTAGCTGCATTAGTTTGTTAATGTGGCCATCAATATCATGATGCATGTACACTCGACAGGGTTGCCACTTGGTCTGTATTTACAGACTAGTCATTAAAGTCTGTAAATGGTCTGTATTTTTCATTGAGGTCTGTATTTTTTAAATCAATTTTTATTCTTATTTAAAAGCATAAATTTTGTGTATAATTTATGTCAGCTAGATGCAATCTGGAAGTTATGAAGTCAAATTGGTCATAACGTTTCCAGACTCTCAAAGTCCCGAATCACATTGCATAAAATTAGTGTATCGCGACAACGAACTGGTAGCATACCCTTTAGCTTCTAAGAAAAATGATGCAAATTTTTGCTTTTAGCAAAAGTTTGAAAATTTGTTAATTTGGGACAAATCCAACGAAGATAGCCTCTTAAAACCTCTGCTGCCCCTGGCTTCAATAATGTGCATGCATGCTCTTATCTCAAACAGATCGTGCATGTTGAAGCAAGCGTTTGCAAGCAAGTACAATAGGAATACAGACGTGTAGACAGGTTAATTGACCTCATGTCAGGGAAAATTGTGTAATTAAATTGGGTGAGTCAGCCAAAAATTCTGCTGGATCTGGTGGATCGTACAAAAATTCAATAAAAATAATGGGGAGAGGAAAAGAGCATCAACTATTCGCGAACTTTTCTGAATGGCGGGGAAATGGATATTTGTCAATTTATTACGCAATTTATTCCTTATCATTTGTAGTTTGTCAAGCATTCTAAGAGTTAGCATTTGCCCGAATATTTTTTTTTGTTTTGTCACATGACGCTTTGTTAGTAGCTGCTCGATAATGGGCCACTAATAGAGTGTGGCATAATTATCCAAAGCAGCATCCATATGAGTATAAGAATCATGACATATTTTGAAAAGTGTGTTTTCATTTCTGCCCTGCGTAATAAGTAGTGCTGTGCGCCACTCGCACCTGCTCGCTAAAATTTTGCAGGCGAAGTCTAGTTTGAATTCAATGATAATAAATTATTTTTTCAATTAAATCTTTAAAATCTTGAAGGTAGAGTTTCCATCTTTCATAATTTATGTTCATATTTTCTAAAAGTCAATGGTAATCTTATTAATTCAACGTAGAAAAGTGCGTCAAGGTAACAAAGTTAAAAAAAAACAAGCTGATGACTAGTTTCAATTGTCAATTTTCTTTGTTACAATTTTCAATTGTTACAAAATATGATTTAAAAGAAAATTTTTATATCCTAAAATGTCTAAAAATTTTAAAAATACTTACTAGAAGGACAAGCAACGCTTCTCCTCTCCTCATGTGCAATGAATTGGCGAGTAAGCCGTTCTGTTCAAAATTATGTTTATCACTTATATATTGAAAAGATCCTATTTAACAGTCTGCCCATTCAGATGATAAGAGGACAGGTTTGTTTCCAATCAAAATACCAGATCTAGCTTGCACAGATGGATTACGCTATCAAAAAATCTACCAGGTGTGTAAGAGAATTAATATCAGTTTCTTTTAAAGCTAAAACGTGAAATAGAATTCTACAAAATATGCATACAAATTATTAGACTATTTTTATTGAGGTCATCAACAGGAACTTGGTCAGGACGATCGCGTTTCGACCGCTTTATCCTGGACGCTCAAACCCGACCAAGCGCGGTCCTGTGCATTTGAGATGCACAGCCTCAAATTGAGTACTATTGAGTACTAGAAAACGTGTAATGGTGCTAAAGAATTTGAAGCAGATTTAAATTGTCTTCCTTAGACATGATTTTGCCAATCCTTGCAAATGACTCTCATCATACTTAACCCATGTCACTATGATAGGTTTGTTGGAATTCTTTAAAAGCAGATGAAAACAGAAGTCATACAGATAAGGAACAATTGTAGAAAGTTGCAATGACTGCATCACTTACTCAATGGCGGATAAAACGTCGGGTTAGTTGATTCTTTCAAAATTAAAGATATAGCAAAGGGAGAGATTTTTTTCAAATTACCTGAACACATCAGGAAATGCAAAAAGATTCGAAGCAATGTCATCTTTGTCTGCAAATTAGCATGCAAGTTGTCAACATCTCGACATAACTCGACGTCGAAAAAGTCTTAGGAAAAAGTAGCTGGCCGCTGGAATGCTGGGACAGCCTAAATCTTAACAAGATGAGCAACAGCAGGGTGCGCGGTATTCACTATGAGATTCCGAAATTCTGATGTCGCGGGAAATGAAATTTCGTGGCCTAAGATGATTAATCATGAACATGAATTACCTAATTTTCGTCAATTTTTCACATTTTTTCCCGATATCAGCTAGGATATGCATCGGTTATTTTATGACAGCGGTGATTTTTAGAGGCTGCATCTTCATGACACGAATGTAAAGTTTGAATGGAATTAATGAATTAAATTGAACAAAGCTCTTCCCCTTGGATGAAATGTATTAGATGGACCGGTGAAACATGTTATACTGGACCTTTTTTTAATTCACAAAAGAGGCACAGACGAACTGTGTAATTCAAACTTAAATTTTGATAATATCCCTAGGATGATGAAAACAAGCTTCTTTAATTAACGTAGACAGAATTTTAAGATTTGATTCACAGGGTACCCATCAGAAAAAAACGAATCGACTGTATGTACTGTTGCCAGCTACTTTCAATGTAATGGTGCTCTTTCGCTTCGTGGTGAATACCAGGATACTGCTTGAAGCTTGTGTCATCTTTAAATTCGTTATTGGATAAATTCAACATGTCACCAAGTCTGTATTTTTGTCTTCCCGAAGTGGCAACCCTGACACTCGAGTATGTACTGCATGAAAGGCATTTGACTTCGTAATACATTTGTTTCTAAATTTAGTGTTCATAGCAAACGCTGTAATGAAATATTTAGGCATTTGCAACATATTATAGATCGATGAAGTTAAGTCAATACCGGTAGGCTGTTAATGATACAAAATTCCGATATTAGAAATACTGAAATTCCTTAAGGAATAGAATATCAGAAACTTAAGAAAATCGAACTATCAATGGTGATGGACACCAATTTGGTCAGAATTGATTACTTGTCGTGGACCACCACTTTGCTGGCGTGAGGGCTCCCATTTGATTAGAAAAAATCATTAGTCGTGGTCATTTTTGAAAATTGGCCATTTTGAATTTCCCACAAAGAATCAGCAAGGTGAGAAGCTTGCGGAACCCCCAAAGAAATAGATCCGAGAATCCTCCCGAAATCTGTGCTATTTTTCTGCTGTTACATGATTTTCAATCGGCTCGCAAACGTCATGTATATATGCATGTCAACGGAAGTAAATATCTAGATGATTTACAAAAGTGACAAACATGATAAATATCAATTTGGAAAACTGTTACTATTGAATTCCTGTCCTGTATGTCTTCTACACTCTTGGTATTGTAGTTTTTTAATTATCCATATGTTCTCCATATTTTTAGTGTGTTCAATTTTCGACTTGAAGTGCTCATACAGAGTTAGGACTGCAGTAATGATCATAAATCGAATTGTTTGTTCAAGAATTTTGTGTTGCAAATGGCAATAAGGGCACAGGTTTATGATTTTTGAGTGACATTTGAAAATTATATTGAAGATCTCAACCAAAGATCGAAAACAACTTGTTCTTGCTGTATTAGGTTTTTTGTGAGCAATCATACTTTCTTGATGATTCATTCTCAATCGAATGAAGCAGTATCCTCTATCTAATACCCAAGCCAGGGATGCGGAGTCGGAGTCCTATTATTTTTACTGGACTCAGGCCTATAACTAAACCCGAAATATAATACGACCAAATTATATATCCTCGTGCATTGCTGTCACTGTCTTAATGTCAACTTTCTCCTCAAACAAAAGTACAGAGACAGCAGTGCATGCGAAGCTTGTAATTGTTGAGGGAATGAACCGTGATAGTGAAAAAAGATAGTCGTTTCACTCGTTGATTTAGTAGAGAAGACAAGCCTTCCTAGCCTCGATCACACCTACGCACCAAAGATCACATCAGAGATAAAAATTAAATACTAGTTTGCTTGAGAATGTTACCTCTTAGCCTCACGTCAATCGTGTGTGATGGCTCCTCCAAAGCGCTTATTAAAATCGAAAGTGTACTCATATTTTTTGGAGAAGGATGGAGACTGTTCCTGCCTGGTAGAGACTGGAGAAAAACCCAGGGTTACTACAGGTCCTGGAAAGCCTGGAAATAGCCTGGAAAAAGCATATATGATCTGTGACATCGATCTCATTTGTAAAAATGCATTTTGATTGAAAAACAAACTGTGTAGCTTTGAAAAGAATGTTGCTAGTCTGATTTCCATGCGATATCAAAAATGTTTTGATGATAAGTCTTCTGCATCATTCCAAACTTAAAAAATGAAATGGATATCGAACTGCAATCCATCGAACATGAAAGTTCAAAGTTGCAAGATCAAATTAACGAACTGAACAACATGGCTGCTGCTTTAAAAGCAGCGAAATCGCAGCTTTAGTTCCTTTTTCTTGATTTTAATTTTGAAATAGCATGCATTATCAACAGCTAATTTAGTTTACAATCAATTAACCCTTTCCCATCGGCTATCACATTGTAGGTGTCTTTGCATCTTAGTTCATAATGAGGAAATATATACATAATCCCTTCGTTTTATGTCCGCTTTACATATCCACTAGGTTTTCTTTAGCCTGTTCATCTCGATTTTTGCAAAAATTCAAAGTTATGAAGTCAAAAATTATGTAGATAAATGATGCCAAAATTAGGTGAAACCAGTAGTCAGCACATGCATCTACTCTGTTGCTCCAATCACCAAACTTCATGCATTCTGATCGATGAGTATGGCAACTTAAGTGGCAAATCAACTATGCAAAGGGGTTAATGATTTTCACACCAGCTTCTTAATCAGCTATACATAATTCCAAAGTTTTTATACAGTTGTGGTCCTCGTCCTTGACATTTCTGATTGTCATATTCCCATGGTGAATGGGAGATACACTTGTTTCCATTTTTTGTTTTTGTCGTTAATGATAATAAGAAAATGTAACAATTGTTTCAAGTAATTTCATGCGTATTTTTATTTACATTCATAAGTACAAAGCATTGTTCTTGAGGATGATTTAACCTCAAAACAAAAGATTTTTCATAATGCTCTTTTAGCATTTAAAAAGATTTTGTGATAATTCTGGTTAAACAAAGATTTGATATTTAGCAGCAGACTCGTTTTCCATGTTCTCATGTTAGATGTAACACACTAATATTTTGAGTCAGGGAACCCTAGTTGTCTCCGCTTCGCTACGCCCAGGAAGTGACAACGAAATTTGATCCCTACAACATGAGGCTGAAATGCCTGTCTCTACATATTTCTTAAATAACTCAAAGAAATATATTATCTACCATGAATTAAGTTATTTTCCATTTTAATCATTGTAACAGCAACCCATAAAAAGGAAAAACGTATGGATTTCATACTTATTCATTTATGTGTGACTGCAATATTAGAAATTAACTCACAATAATATCAAAACTATGAAAAATCTATTGACTGACTACAAATTTACGTCGTTTGTAATAAGAAGAAGCGGACAATCTGGAATCACTCATCTCTAGTGCATAATTTTTTGCGAAAACGTTAAATGCATGAAACAATACGCGGGAAGAAAGCTGTTGAAGGTCACAATCACAACATGTTTTATCAAACATGAACTCTTTGTTAAACGCTTTTAGAGTTATATGACTTAGTACCATTATAACCGAACCAATATAGAATAAATCACTCTGAAACTCATTATCATCTCTGATATGTCCAAATACACAGTAAGCGTATGAAGTTAGGGAATAAACGAAGGATGAAGGACATTTCAAACCACCTCTGCTTCGCAATTGGAGTAAGAAAGTATCGGACTCATCCAATATATTTGCGTCATATTCTATGTCCAAAAAGTCAGATTCTGTGAGGAAGTCGTTGCAGTTGGTGCACTTGGAACGCTTGCTCAACGTGTAAGCAACATAGCCACCGACATAAAGTATAATGTTCCTGTCTGTTGAGGATAACAAATTAAACATAGACGAGACGTTTGCAGTAATATTGTATGAATAAAGTTCTAGTAATCTTTCATCATCGTTGAAATATGCCAAGTCATTCAATTTAAACTGATGAAACTTTAAAAGAGATGACACACGGATTTTCTTTTTCGGCTTGAAGTACTTGTCTTACAGAAACCAGAAAATTTCCTCCGTGGAACTGTCTGTAGCGTCCAAATCGACGCTCTATCCAGTCGTTCACCATCACTCCGGGGAACACAGTGGTGAAGTTACATTCATCAATCAAAAAAATTATCACTTCTGCCAAAGTTTTGCAACATTGTTTCACTGCAAAAAAACGTTGGTTTCGACAAACCAGGTAATTTAGAATTTTCCCATTTATCAAAAAAATCGGCATACTGTTGCAAAAGACGTATTCGATAATCATTTTTTTGGATTGGATTGGCATCTGGAAGTCGCTTATGTTTGCCTTTCGACGGTGATTTTATATTCCAAATTGTCCATAATCTATTGATCAGTTTACAGAAAATAATGAATCCATTCGATGAATTATAATGCTGGGCCGCAGCGATCGTCGATTCATCAAATAACGAAGCAGCCAATGATACATTCGTCTTTTCAAGACTTTGCGGATTTAAAACGCGTTTGTTCAATTTATAAGCAATTCTTGCAGGAAGTCCAGATTCTGTCTCAAATATATGTTTCGCATCAGAAATATCTGCAGTATGAATGTCATGGCAATTGTGAAAATCTGGAAACTTGAACACAGTTTTCGTTGTCCAATTATTGAATATGTTCTTAAAGTTATGAACTGGATCACAAAGGAGAAAAAGAGGGTCTCCAGAAATCGGATTGCTGATCTTGAAGTTGCATTTATCCGGACAGAGAGTCAATATTAATTTGCGATTCACGCAGCTGTTATCAAAAACACAAACAACAGGAATCAATCCAGAATCGTTGATGAGTTTAAGGTTCCTCAAAAATAATGTATGCAAGTCAACCGCTGTCAAAATGGCTGTAGGAGCCAAACACACCACATCCTGAAAATCACAAGTAAGAGATTTCACAAGAAACGCACAGACAGTCCTTGCAAGAGCTGACGATGTATTTCCAACGCCATACAATTCTCCTCCACTGAATTCAATTTTACGTTTGACGTAAATCTCATCGATACACAAGATCACGAATTTTTCTGTCGATGTCATATTAGTAACTTTAGTTTGTAAATATTTCACTATGGTGGTATCATCCGGTGAATCAGACAAAGGAGATGACAATCTCTGCAACTGACGTTTGCTTGGCATAGTTAAACAGGAAGTTCCACGTAAAAAATCATATGCGCTCGAACTGTGATTGTTTAAAAGATACATGATAGACAGCATTTCAGGAGAATACGTTGGTTTATTTTTTATCAAGAGCTGTAACTGTTCGGAAATAAATGACACTTTTGAATAACTTTCATCGTCGTTTTTGTATTCAAATTCTTTAATCAATTTTTCGCAAATAGAAATGATGCTGCTTAACATACTTTTTGAATCAACTTCATTGTTGGATAGATTTTTCAACGAAGTGAGCAGATTATCAATTTGTGAAAAAAGCGAAATCTTCCCCGCGCAAATATGACTGCCAAATGAACGCAGAAGTATACCGTCGAACGAGGCACTAAAATTAAGATCACAAGTAATGGTCAATGATTTCACTATTCTTGGCACATCACAGTCAACACGAATAATGTAAAATGACAGACTAGAATTGTCAAACACTTGTACGAAATCTTAAGGATGATCGGGTGCTTTGTAATCCTTTAAATCTGAAAAGCAACCCACACTATCTTCGGAAAGAAAAGAAGATGACAATTTCTCCATTTCGTCACATGCTTTTTGTTGACGATTTGCCATTAAAAACAGTGGAGGATCTTTTTGGAGGAACATGGTGGGATAGATGTGGTGGAACTCCATCAAATATTGAGGGATACGCCGTTTCGTTTAGTCTTCTCTTACGTAAACGTCGAGGAGTCGTCGTTTGCCATTTGTTCTTATCCAAAGAATGACATATAAAACTATTTTCGTCGAAGTGCCGAGAGCAAACTCTAAAATTGTTACAAGAATTATTTCTAAGAGAATTAAGATGCCTTTCTTCCCATTTTCGAGGGATAGATCTTATCCATTTCTCCAGTAACTCAGTCGACGATGGAAATTTATGTAAGGTGATCTCTGTACATTTAGGCGTAGTGTCATAGTTGTGCATGCTGGCACACAGCATTTATAAGGCATGGAGAAAAGTCACTCAGATCACAAAACTATACGGCGACAACGATGTAAATGACAGAACGATGGCAATGCAAGTAATCGATACGTACACACATTCACACGCACGATATATAGCAGTCGAGTTAATGAGTCAGCCTCAAGTCGTAGGCGTGCGGTCTGAGATATCTCGAATGCCACTTCCTGGGCGTAGCGAAGCGGAGACAACTAGGGTTCCCTGATTTTGAGTGTATGGGATGTATGAATCGAATCCTATCGAGGAAACTTACGTGTCTTTAGTGATTCTGATTTTGTTAATCAAATAGCAAGCTTGTTAATCTAGGAGAGGGTGCCAATTCTGATCTGACGGACATCTTCGTGGCATATTCATTTCTAATAATTTCCAAAGCAGTTGCTAAAGCGCTGCACATCCCTTTTCAGCATGACTTTTGTTTGATAGTTTACGTATTAATAGGACTAAGATAATAATTTTTCCACATAAGTTGACGTTTCTCGTAAATTTCACGTATTTCGTTTTTGCTGCTGAAGCATCTGTAAGCTGCTCCAAACAATCAAGCAACGTGAAAAATATCGCGATCGGAAATGATCTGGAAACAGTGCTAAGTTTCCTCAACTGAGTTTTTGAAATACCTTGAATTATGCAAAAAAGCGTTCCCTAGCAACCGTTGATAGACAAAAAACCATTCGAACCAGCGTAGTCAAAATAGGGGGTAACTGTCTCCCCGATGTAAATCCGAGACCTAATCATGAATCCTGGAATTTCTTCGAATTTATCCTGGAAATGTCCTGGAAAATGGGTTTCCAGTTTCTGTAGAAACCCTGAAACCGTGTGAAGCATACATCAGCAAGATGGGGGAAGCCCAGTCGTATGCATCCAAATAAAGCGGCATTTGACAAACTTTCATTGAAAATGATTGATAATTGATACAACAATGATCACTAAAAAAAAGGTTCAGGTAAACCTATGAAGATCTATGATATAGGTTACCGGTTTTTTTAAGCTAGGCTTTATATAATTGCCACTCGGTATCGGAGTCCTATCAAAATGATAGGACTCCGCATCCCTGATCCAAGCGCAGGATAGCGAAATAATCATCAGATGCAGCCGCATTGAATATTTGCCGTTGGAATGGAATGAAGATCATAAGATGCTCTTTACTGTTAACAAGTTCCACTGGACCGCTTTCGGTACAATCAACGTCAGTGTCGATAACAGTTCAAGACGCCCTTATCATTTTATTATTACAAAACATTCACGAAACTGCAACGATGTGTCAATCTTAGACTACCTTTATTGTTGAATTTATATTCATGTGTGCGTGTCGTGCTTCGTTGCGCTCAAGTCATATCAAAATAGCATGAAAATATGTTCACATTGCATGCTTATACTTCTTTCAAGCTTTTTAACGGATTAAATATGCTGATTCTATTCCGGCAGGATGACGTGAATGGAAATGAAAGCTATAAATACTATTGAAAAATGGGAAACTCTAAATCGGAAGTTAATTTAGTTGTCCAAACGACTGCACGATGTAGAAACCAAATTCAGAGAGGACCCCGGGGTTGCCAGAGATCGCAACATCGCTTTTTCCTCGAAGCGTCATTAACCTTGTATGTGTCGTGACATGCATATAATATGTAGCAAGCAATAAACAAATCTTGAACCTTGAATCTCCCTGAAATAAATCCCTCCTTTAGTATATCTGCGTTCTTTGGATGGGAGAACAAATGATCAAAACTGCATTATTAGAACTGATTAATATTGATATAAATTGATATAAAGAACCTTTCGATAGTTGCAAATCCTGTTCTATTTAGGTTGTCGCCTTTTAAGAAACATCCGAGAAGATAGAATGATTTTCAGACGACGTGATCAGAAAGTAGAGGTCATTAGCTTGCTATTACTTTCATAAGAAGGAAAGTTGGGTAGCAACACCCAAAATTTTCCACGACTGGTTGAGACCCAAGGGTCATCTCAAGACTGAAGTACTTGGACCCATGTTTTACGCATAATTAATAGAAATTGGAACATTAACTAGCAATTAACTCATACAATAGTTTACTTCATCAGTACGCGTAGAAAAACTTTTCTAAGACGCACGGCAAAAGTATACTAAACTCCAGCTATCTAAAATAGGATTTGAAACCGACCTTTTTTAAGAACATATTATAGGATGCTGCATCCAAGGCTATTTCATCAAGTGTACTACACTGTAAGTGTAGTATATTTAGATATTTTAAATGGCAGAGGATGACCTAGATGAAGATGACATGATGATTTTAATGACAGGATCCTTGACTTAGATTGTGATTGTCTACGCAAACATGATGTTCAGCATGATGAAAATTAAAATACCACAATATATAAGATATTATATAAAGGCAGAAAATAATTTTGTTAGTATTTTCATTTATTTTTAGCAAGTAACCTGACAGCTGATAAATTTCTCACATCTTAATAGATGTCGATAACCTTACTACATTACGGTTAGGTACCTAATGTCATGTTCCCTTAAGGTGGATAAGCGCATATAAATCCGATACTCAGCAATAATAAATGACTTGAACGGCCATGGACAATGAAAACAATAGAACGTCGTGGACGGACATGCGCTATCATGACAACGGTACCTGTGTGATGACGGCTTCTAGTGGCTGATAATTGGAAGGCACCGGCAGCTTATCTGTGAACTTCGTAAATATTCACGGCCATTATCATTTCTCTTTACATATGAAAGCATTCTGACAAAATAACCTCAAGATAATACTCCCTTATGATTGCCTTAAGATCCCTTAAGGATCGCGCTTATCCACCTTAAGGGACCATGACGTTAGGTACCTAACCTTTAGATAGCAAGGTTGCGAACTTGTATCGAAACAGCCCCTGCAGAGGATTTCATTTATTGCAAAATGAGTGTCGTAAACGAAAATCTACGAATATCACGAACACAAATATCAGTGAATAACGTATCTATAAGTTTCTCTTGATGCTGAGTCACCACCTCAGATACTTTAAGGGACCTAGCATCATGTTTATGAACCTAGCCTTAACTTTGAAATGCACTAGCGTCATTTCTAAGAATCTTAAGGTTAGGTACCTCAAATTGAAATAGCCCCTTGGTTCGACTTGTTGGGCCTCATCAGTCGTGGGTAGGTTCGAATCAGCGACGTTGGAGCTAGAAGACATGCAACCACACCCTTTATCCAGAAGACCACCGCACCATCTGCTGAGAGCATGAGACATCAGGGTTTGGCCTCACAACAGATGGTCCGGTGACGTTGTGGCTAGAAGGTATGCTTGCATGCCTTCCAGCTCCATCGTCACTGTTTCGAACCTGCCAACGACTGATGAGACCCGACAGGCCATAGCACGTCTCGTGGTGTTTATATCTGTCTAGATTTGATGTATTTTCCATCATTTTATGCAATTAATATTCATATCAGCTCCTAGCTGTTTCTCATCATGATGAACATATCAATCATAAAATGAAAAAGTTGAAAATTGTTTGTTTTGAGATGAAGCAGATGACAATGACGTCCGTGTAATGATTTCAGATGGTTTCCTGACCACTCAGCCACTGCTCAAATCACCCTATCGCTTTCTGACGTTAATGACAATGCTCCTGTCTTCTCTCGGTCGATCTACACCTTCTCAGTATTGGAGGACCTGCCTGCCGGTTCCCTGGTCGGTCGTGTTACCGCAGTCGATGCAGATGCTGGAGAACATGCCCTTGTGTCGTATCGCGTCGATCCATCAGCGTCTACGACTGATTTCACTTTGTCAGCCAGCTCAGGAGAAATTAGGACTGCTCGAATTTTCGATCGAGAGTCTCGTCCAGGACAGGTATTCACATTCCGAGTGTTTGGGGAAGATAGGGGCGGAAAGTCGAGTGTGGCGGAAGTTCGAGTAAGCATAGCTGACGCCAATGACCACGCCCCGACTTTTCCAGCAGCTCAGATGAAGGTGAGCGTATTGGAAGATGCAGCCCTTGGCACAACTGTCAAAGTGCTAACTGCGACGGACGCTGACTTGGGCACGAATGCGGTCGTCCGCTATAATATTATATCAGGTGAGTTAGTAAATGTTGTAAAGAACTTCAATTTTTACATTAACTGGTTGAAAAATGTCAGTTTTTCATACAATTTAAGTAGAAGGAGTATGGAACTTTTAGTTAATGATCATTTTTGTGACCTTTATTTCATGCTAGCTCTTTTATTTCTCATTGATTTATTCACTTTTGCAAAGAGAATCGAAAAACGTTCATTCAGCATACTCGCAGAGTGTACCAATTTTAAAGGTCTTAGGTTTTATCCAACCCAGGTCTCTCGGACACAGAGCAAACCCTCTACCACAAGGCCATTGCGCCGGTAAGAAAAGCAACTACCGACTGTAGTGCCGGTTAAGCCAACTCTACCGATTACGAAGTTTATCTACGCTCTGTGATGTCAAGAAAAGGTGAACTTCATACACGTACATGTAACGGTAGAATTTTGCCAGCTTCGCTCCGCTCCACGCGTCCTCTGGAGCGGTTCCGCTCTCGGTCCCTGCATAAAGATATCTGATAATCATTCTGCCATTAACAAAGGATCTGGAACAGATGCACCTTATGCATGCATGAATCGGTCTTTTTCTTGGCATTATATGTTAACGGAAGAGAATTTGCTTTTTACAAACTTCATTGAATTTTGGTCCTGCCGCACTATTCCATATAATCTGTTTTTGCTATTTCAGGAAATGCTGACAATTTATTCAATATTGATCCTACTACCGGTCGGGTATTCTTAGCTGGTCATTTAGACCGAGAGCGCAGAGACAAATATATGTTGACCGTGGAGGCTCGCGATATGCCTGGACTGTCTTCAACTGCAGTGTTGGTGGTAAATGTAGCGGATGCCAATGATAACTCTCCACGCTTCATCAATGTCACTATTACCAGTGTGACGCTTCCTGAATCCACGAAACCCGGAACTATCCTCACCACTTTTCATGCCACAGACGCAGACCGAGCCAACAATGCCCGCATTGTGTTTCGTATCAGTAGCGGTGATCCGGACCACCTATTTGGATTGGACCCAGGTCGTGGGATTCTCTATCTGCGGCGACATTTGGATTTCGAGAAGCGACAGACTATGATCCTGACTATTCAGGCTCGAGATAAAGGCTCGCCAGAGCAGAAGACAGCTGAACAAACGTTCACGGTGCGGGTAGAGGATGACAATGACAACGCTCCTAGATTCCCTCCTAATACCCCCATGATTGGACGTGTTAATGAAACTGCCACTGACTGGTCTATGCGAATACAGGCAACTGATGCAGATATGACTTCTCCGAATAATCAGGTAAGGAAATAATAAGTGATGCATAGATGTGGATTTCAGCAGAAAGAATTTAAAGTATACATTAAGGTTTTTTTTTCATCATCGCATAAAAATGAATAAAATGTGTCTTACTTTATAATCCATGAACACAATGTAGTCTGGAATGCGCAACTAAGTAAACTAAAATGATTAAATTGATGATTTGACAAAAACAAGCCGTGTATATGGAATTTGCAATCTTCCGAGTTTGAAAATGCTCAGTTTTATGAGACTGGGCATATCAATTTGTTGTATTCTACCATTATCATGTCGATTGATCAACATTGACTGATCAGTGATCAAATGAAAGTAGCTTGACAATTGCAAATTCAATATTACTTTATTGACGAGCAAGAGACTTGAATAAGTAGGAAATATTCAAGTATGTTTTCCTGGTTGTTGCCATTCGTCAGACGTAAAAATAGTGAATTGTCTTAAAAATATCACTTTGCATCTCAGAAGTGTTTGATATTGAGATTAGCATGTTATTCACACCCATGCTACTTCTGTGTCTGTCTGGCACGCCCTACGGGATGGCATTCCTCTCATCTCAAATGGCCAAGCTATGACTGTCAATGCTTTAGACTCCGTTACACGGTACCTTCATCAGATTGTCTATGACATAACAAGCAAGTGAGTCAAAAAAATAAAAATTACCAGATTTTTCACGTCACTTGCTTCTCATATTACTTTCATTTTATAACTGATGAATTCACGCTGCACCGGTCTAAAATATCTATTACCATCATTTGGCCATCTTGCAGCCTATTTTTAGGATGTTCAGGATGCCTTCCATATACAGTGTACCAGACCATCAGAGCAGCAGGTGGTAGGATGGCTGAGTTGATTCAGGGCCGCACTTCGGTGCAGAGGTGCAGCAGGTCCAGGGTTCGAGTCTGAGAGAGGTTGTTAACCTAAGCTTGGTGGGAGCTGAGAGTATATGAAAGCTGTTCCACCCCTATCTTACTATAATGGTCTCGTGCCTGTGGTAGGGCAGGGATGAGTTCAAAAAAGGCGGAAATTGCGGAAATAATATGCCAATAATCATAATTTTCACATTGAACTTGTATTTCAAAAATTGTTGCTGCCTAGATGTTGAAATAATCTTAAAGTTCTTTGCCATGATAAATTGATTATACTGTGAATTTAGTCCAAAATCATCTCCGAATTTGCGTCATGCGGTGATGGGGATTCGTCTTTGACACAACAGACAGCTGAGATGATTTCCACAGGGACGAGAATTGTATCTTCAAAAGGAATAGAATCGATGTCATCGGATATTTTTATCACCGAGGTTTTTCAACTTGTTTTGACTCAATGACTGTAAAGTGTCAATCACGGAGACAATATTTCTGGGAAGGAGAGTGGTTTCAGAGTTAGAAAGTTGATAATCAGATTTTATTCGATGAGGATATCGATGAGTTCAATTTGTCAACATTTTCACGTGACGGAACTCGCTGAACTTGGTAATGACGATAAGTGGGCCTACGTATAGCTTATGATGAATAAGGCCGATTATCTGAGCTCTATATCACCCGTGCTGTTCTGAGCTTTGAAAAATTTCCTGGATAGATTTAAGCTGCTTAAAAGCTGTACGACTTATAGACTGTAAAGAAACTGCAAATTGTGAAGATTCTTTGAAAAGAGCAGCTTATTTATCAATCGCCTCAATTTGTAAATTTTGATTCGCATATTGGTTGAAAGTTTTGACCCCGAAGGGGAAAGCTGGGTAGCATGGAAGTGACTGTTACATCAACATTATATATTGCATAAAACTGAAGCTCCGTTGTAGAGGTTTCATGATAATCTATGGATTATTTGTCATTTTCTAATTTTAAAATAGCTACTTTAGCTTTCAGATATCAATTTGTACGATTTATACACTCACTACTATTCTTGCAATTGCAATAACAAGACAATAGTTTTATACTTCGTCATTTCTAAAAGTTATTGTTGGCATCTTGATACAAAATGCAAAAGTACTAAATACCACATGAAATGGAATCTCAGATATTTTTACAATTTATAACCACAGAAATCTGACTTCACGTTGTTCAGGTTAGTGGGACCGATTTATGTTAATGTGGCTAGATCAGGGGTGCGCAGCCTTTTACTTTTTTCGGCCGCCATTTCGAAGGCCGAAAGAATCACGACCGCACTTAATATTTGTGCAAACAACTAGGTCAATGGCCAATCCTTTATATATTCCACCACTCAAATTAGCTTTCCCTGATGAATGACGGAGTGAAAATCACATAAAGGCCTGCTTCGTAAAGAATGAGTTAGCAAGCTAACCCATATACGACCGACGGCCATTTTTGACCCGAAAAGATTTTGAGCTTAAGGTGTTATTAGCACTTGAAAATCTGAAAGCATGTTTTTGTAAGGGCAACCGAATGAGAAAACACTTTACTAAGCTACTGTAATAATTCATAAAGGAATCACGAGCCATACAAAATTCATTCATTCATCACAGGGCCGGTGATCTAGCAGGCATCCTTATTCAGGACATGTAATTGAAGCTAACGCGCGCGAACAATTCGAGTAAACTACAATTGTCCCTTTTGTTTCTTTTGGCTTGTGACTGTAGCCATGAATGCACATGAATGTAATTTCCCTAAAATATTCTATTAATGAGTTATCGAACTGCTTGTACGCCTTCATCGCGCCTGCGGGGACGCATTTTTCCAAGCAGCATGGGCATAAATGTGTTCGACAGTTACAAGGTGACTAGTGTGCTACTATAATGACGATTGTTTTTCGATTGCCTTGAACTCCGGAAGCATTTGCAATATACATACACAATATTCTTTTTCATTTACTTTTCACTGTCACGGCCGCACTTTGCCTCTGCTACGGCCACATGCGGCCGTACGGCCGCAGGTTGCGCACCCCTGGGCTAGATCATAAGAAGAATCAACTTACTAAAACATGTATTAGTGTTGCAGATTTTTGCCGCCAGGTGAAGTACTGACACTTATTTTATCAAAATGATGCTATGTTAAGAGAGAAATGACAGCAACCATGAATCATCAGAAAGTACACTGGTAGCTATTGCCAACCACTGCAATGCACCATCGCCCAGGTACCGTGTTATGACATCGTATGTCCCGACGTGGCACTGTTTTCAATGTGCATGTCCGTTCTAGCCCCCAATTGCTATAGTTTCGGATTTCCATGAATGGAATCATAGATCGCTTAACGACAATGTGGGATCGGGCATTATTCGAGAAAATAGAGTTAATCATAGCCTTTAATCATCTAGACATAGATATTTTAAGCCGAATTGAACTTGTAAGTTCCTTCATTAGAAACTTAAGTTGCTTTTTCTATTTAACTTTTTTTGCAAATTAAACGACACCTCAACTGATCTCTTATGATAGGAAAATGTATAAAGAAAGCACTAGTAACACATCACACATGAATCTCAGATATCATTTGTCATTTATCCAACTCACGTAGATAATTTTCTTTGTAGATTTCATATCGTCTTTTGCGTGCTGATCCGACTTGGGGAATGCAGGACTTCACCCTGAATGCTCGCACTGGTTTATTAACGGTGACACGTCCACCTCTGGATAGAGAAAACACCTCTACGTATCAGCTGACTGTTGAAGCTTTGGATCACGGTGATCCACGCCTCACCTCTACCGCCAGTGTGGTTGTGGTGATGGTGTTGGATGCAGACGATCAGCAACCACAGGTATTGACCCAGGAAGCTATTCTGCTGCCACAGAGTCTTGCGGTAGGCTCTACAATGGCATGGCTTCGAGCTCAGGACAAGGACGTTGGGACTCATGCGCAGCTCATCTACCGTCTAATCAGTCCTAATGACGGCTCTGTCCGTCTAAGAGGGAACGGTATTCAGTTGGCCAAAAGTGTGACTTCTTCTCAACTCGATATTCCTCTGCAATGGTCAGTCGGCAATCCAGGACGACCCCCTGTTATGTCCAATGTTACCCTTCTACTCCAAACGAGAGATGAGACAGGTCCACGTTTCCGTCAGACCAGCTACGTTGCTGAGGTAAGTCTTCATAAAGACATCGACTTATGATTATATTTTGATATGATCGAAATTAAAACGAACAAACGTGGTTAGGCTGGTTGTTATTAGCTGATAGGCCTATGTGCAATTTAAAAGAACATTTTAAAATTTATTTATGCTTGCAGTTGATAGTGGATAATACAGCTGATGTCCGAAGCGTCCTGTTCTTTGCATCCTTTTTAATAGACTTTCGTATCTTCGCATGAGAGTGGCCATGATTTCAAATATCAGCAGACATTTCTAGTCACTCACTCATTTTACTTCAAATTTAATTTTTATTAAATTGATTTGTGATACTTTTTGGACAGAAGTTCCCTAATGACAGTATCTGATTATAACCTAAAGCCTTTAATCATATTTTAATCACGTGAGCTCACCGAGACACCCACTCCCTCCTTCAAATGGACAGACAGTAGAGGGTATCTTCGGATACCCGAGATACGGTATCCGAAGATACCCTCTTTCTGGTCTTCATCAGCCAGTAGTGAGCTTACTTTACTTCACTCTATCCGTTTAGCGTCCTTTTCTCCACCTCTGTTGGGTTGGACGATGACTCTTTATGAAATGCCTCCAACTGTTCCGATCGAGGTTGGACACCGTTTCTTCCCAGGTGTTGGCCCGCTTATCTTCTTCCATACTTTCTTTACCCAATCGATGTTATCCTTCCGCACCACATGGCCGCACCATCGCAATCTGCATACCCTCATAGCCTCATCGATCGACTGCAGGTTCAGGCGCACCAGAAGGTCTTCGCTGGCAACTTTATCTTCGGGAGACACTCCACACGTCCATCTGATCATCCTTCTGTCTGCTACCTCCATTCTCCTATTTTCTATAGCTGTCAAAGCCCAGATCTCACTTCCCGTAAGTCATGCAGGGTCTGACGCATGAATCGTAGATCTTTCCCTTCATTCACTGTGAAGTAACACGACTGGTCAGGATAGGCGATAGCTCTCGGAATTTCATCCAGCCCGATTGAATTCGCGCTGTCACAGCTGCCTTTGTTAAACCATTGGAATCCAACATGTCTCCCAAGTAGCAGAAACGGGTAACAATGTCTTTCTCCAAAGTAATCGCTTTCATTGGGCTTCTGTTTCTCACAACAGGCATATCACCTCAGCATCTCCCACACAAAAAGTTCGACGACGCTCTTGTCAGACTGCTTTTTACACCACTACAACGTCCTTGGGTCCATGATCGACAGCTGGTGCATTGTATTGAGTTACAGCCAACACTACTGGAACAGACACTACACGGTTAGTTGCAGGTTATTACGGTCTTCTCTGCCTTGCGGGCATTTGAACACATCCTTTCATTACAAGTTCATTGCCCCCTCTTAGGGCATGAAGATGGGCAGCATTCAGAAGCCGGTGACAAAGGGCAGCCCCTAATGAGATGACAATTCGCATCCTTGAGACCTTGCTTTATGCAAATGCTGCAGTTACACACGCTTTCTATGTTCAATATCCTGGCATTCTTTTACATGGAAGTGCATCCATAGCGATCTCACTTTTCTCTGGAAGGAGCGATGAGTACAGGCAGCGATCTGTCACGGAGAAGGATGAGGTTACCGTCTCAATTACTCCCCGCGGCGCTTCAAAGACGCGCGTTTTACGAGGCAGGGAGCGGTTCAAAGGACGTGGCTTTGTGAGAGAGGAAAGTGGAGAAGGCTGTGACGTGCCGACCTGCGGAAGTTGTCGTTGCCTGTAAACCTGCCGACACAGGAGGTGTGAGTCACAGCGGCCAAGAGTGCTGCCGCATCAGCTCAAGTGCTTCTTGAAAGGAGCAACCGTTGTGGTCGAGGTCAAGAGAAAGTGCAATAGATGGTGGGAAGACGAGAAATACATTCCGCCCTCTTAGAGCGGCGCTCAATGAGGCTGCGGAAGTAATCATTTTGTCAGGGGAATTGTCTGCTCTTGTTCGAGGAATCTGAGGAGGGGATGATCGGAAATTTGATCAGATTTGGCTTGTAAGAGGGCTATTATCGTGCAAGAAAAGTTCAGCTATATTACAACCTATGATGATGCGTGTTAATTCTATGTAAACGCATGGTTGTCCACTTCATACCTGAGGGATTCTGCACGTGACGAATGTGATTTTTGGAGAAACATATTTCAAATTTTGAACCATTTAAACTGCGAATTTCTTCATTACAAATTTACAAATAAACAACCATTTATCCCCATACTCTTTACTGCTTTCATTGCTGAAGCTTTGTTCCTGAAAGCAGATGTTTGAGTGGGCGGTAAAGATAAAGAAGTACTTCTTTCGTTCTCCTTACGATCCCTGTTTCGCTGACTTCTCGCTCTACTCGATATTTTAGCTTTCCTTTTCTGTCTTACTATTTCTTTTGGTTGATTTGCTGCAGGTTGTCTTCTTTCGCTTTCTCTATACGCTGTGTGTTGATCCGTTTGGCCCAGTATTGCTATGATTTTTCTGACGATGACTTATCCATGAGGTTACGAGTAGTTGGTTACATCGAATTAAAATGAAAGGAAAACTTCTACACGAAATTACTTCGATTTGCGGCTGTCGACCAATGATGTAGGAGGAAATAAAGATTTCCGAGAATTGTGGTACTTCGGAAATATTTCCAGGAATAGTGAAGTTCATAGTTTGAGTTCTTATTGATAAATACCCTGCTGTGACATATTTCCAGTGATAATTCGTTCAGTGCTGAGACTAAGCGTCTGACGTAGCTATGAGAATGACATTGAACATTGTCGTCACGTACGAACGGTATTTTCATTACGTACGAACGTTTCCTGCGTCACGTACGAACGTACCTGACACACCCTATTAAAATTATCACGTAATAATAATTTTTGTGTTGTACTCGATCAAAATACAACTCGATGTAAGATTTTTTGTTAAAAGCGAAGAGGGGACACAAAATCCAATTTTCATGCATTTTTATGTTTTGAACAAAAATGACCTTCAATTTCAACCTTATGCCCAAAATATTATAGAAATTATGATAGAATACGATGATTCGGATGTTTGGTGATAATGTTGGATAGTGATTGATGGTTTGAACTAAGATTTCAAAAATCGTTATTTGTCCACTTTTTCGTAGAATCGTCACCCATGTAAGTGATATCTACTTTTTCGATGAATTTACATATCGCTGTAAATAATATGATCCGATGCCGTCACCAGAGTGAAGATATTCGCAGTGGCCCATGCCTTGTTTGACAGCTCTGTCTACCACTGTCTTGTTTTCCTGCGACCGACTTCAATTCTCCTTGCAGCATGCGCAGTGTTGCGTCTTGCTACATGGCCAAACCATCGCGGTTTACGGCGTTCTACTGTTATCAGGACAGGTTTTCGTGAGTCGATGAGATCGGTTATTCTTTTTTTCACAAGTTTCTTTCTTTCGCAGATGCGAGTCGTTTATTTTCCATTCATTATTTAATTTCGAATGCCTCGATGACTCTTCCCATTTTCAACTTTTAAGTCCATTATTTTCGGCTGCATTAAACGATGGACAAGAAGTGACATGGGACTTCTAAAAATTGATCGTGATGACTGCTTGTAAATTGTATCTCTTCCAAAAGTTTCGTCAATTGATCGTAGATAAAGGGATTTTGCTTGTCTGACTTAAATTCTATTGTTGCTGTTTCCTTCCTTGTTAATAATGTTGACATGATACTCGTACTTGAAGATCATGAATTCCTCCGTTTTCATATTTATCTTGATGTTCGTAGATGGGTTTGGTTCTAATCTGTTGACCTTAATTTCAGAGCTTGTCTCCATTTTACACTGTCCTTGCTTTAGGTCAGGTGGTTAGGTCTTCTTCGCGAACTATCAGATCGAAGTAGTCGGCAGAGCGCAGGTTACAGAATGGTCTATCGATGCAGTGGTGTCGAAGTCGAGGAGAGCATCGTCCATGATTTTTTCAGGAATATGACTAATGATATTGGCGACAGCAAAAGGCTTGGCACACTCCGACTGTATTTGGAAAAATCTCCTGGCAGTCCGCTTACCAGAACCATACAGTTTTAGTTTCCATAAAATGCATGAATAGCCTGGATGTGATCATCATCGTCAAGATTATGTCTCAATGTTCTCCATTAAGCTTCATGGAACTCATGTAACAGAATCAAACATGAAGTACAAATATTAAAATTAAAGCATTGCGGTGTATAATGGTAAATTTACTTAAATAAATGGCTTTTTATTTCATAAATAATAAATAATTTTTGACTATTAAATTTTTTGTGTAATATCATGACCTGCTCCTGCATGGACGAAAGGTCCTCAACACTATAGAAGGCTATCAATATGCACATCGTGTTACTCGGGTTTTCTACCGCATAAATGATGTCACATGCCCAAGGCTTATTCTCATTGTCACGAATTTTTTGTATTTTCAAATACAAAGAAAGTGTCCGAATTCCATAATTTACACTGACAGATAGTAATTCCAATCAGTTGACAAAATAATGCTGCGTCCCGGTTAGACCTCTCCACTCTTTTAACTGACTTTTCTTCATCGCTCACGAAATTGCTGTCTTTAAAAAGTAATATTTTCATGATATCAGCTATCTCAGTTTTTGGATTTTTTTACCTGAAATGAAGAATATAATACAGCCTGAAAATAATTGAAGTGTGGGAACAGTAAGAACGAATATGAGGATTTACGATCAGGTTTGAGCTTCGATAAGTCACATCGCCTCCTCCACTTTGATCCTCAATTTGTGGAATTCTCTGGAGAATATCATCAACAACTATATCTCTTGTTTTGTGGTACAGTCAATGATTTGCGGCAACTTCTACTCAACATGAGAAACCTCGTGAGAATTCGTACACTCCGAACTACATAAATCGGCAAGACAGACGCAAAAGGTAACGACTAATGAGTTCCAAATAACAAAACAATGAATTTCATGAGACGCAGGGAAATCCTTGCGAATACGATCATCAAGGAGTTGATCATCAAACAAGTTGAGGAGTAACGAATCTTCTAGATAGGTATATACTGAATTATCTGCGTCCTCTCTTCATTGATTTGACAACATAAGTCGATACCGGGTTTCTACGAAAGTTTATCTGTAGGTAAGGATTGAGATTTTCGAAAATTCACCAACGGAAATTGTCTAAGTTTACCCCGGTGTTTTGATGTTCTCACCCTCTGGGCTGATCGGAAAAATCATGTATATCAGCGGGCCATTATTACATAACTTCCTCGGAAAAAGGGAGGCAAATAAAATTCTTTCATAAGCCAGTTTGTATCTCATTAGAGATGAAAGTGAAAACCCACTAGTCTTCTGGAAGTCACAAGCCTCTATCTCAGTATGGCAGCTCCAGTTTAAATCTGAGCAGATACATAAGGCGAGATATACTAGGGAGAAGAAGGAAAAGGCGGTTATTTGATGTCAGCGATACCTGCTTGATCTGTTTTTTCGGGGAGCAGTTGTAATCAACCTTAGAATATACATCCAGAAAAGAAATGGTGCGAAAACGAATAGTGAAATACCGGGGCAAGGTTTCGGAAAGTTCATTCTAAAATCTCCGTAAATAATATACTGCATAAAGTGCCAGCAGTGTTTAGAAAGGCATTGATACATGAAAAAATCTGCACTGAAAGTCAGAAAGTTATGCTTCACAATATCTTGAACGAATCGCTTCGATATGACATGAATCAAATCACTTCAGAAAACAGTAATTTAGCAGAAGAAAATTACGTAGCTCGACGTTGTTTTCTGCATCGAAGTAATTTTCTTATGCGAACTTTTTATTTTGAGATTTGTCAGATGGTTTATCTACCTGATCTGCTCATGATATTACATGTAAAGCATCAGCATCTTGAAGATAAAGTCGATCGGATGTATTTTAAATATTGGAACAATTTAAGTGAAAGGACTGCGATTTTTCCTTTTGAAATTGATGTACAGTGTAATTGCTGAATTCTGACCCGCAGTTGTCAAGAAACATCGAGAAGCGTAAATCACTCTTCCGCAGTGTGTATGTGGCATTCGACTCGTTTAGATAGTCCCATGCATAGAACGGACACCATCATCTCACCACGAGGAGGCAAACGGCTGAGAAGTCAGTGCAATGTGTGCGTACATGTACACTATAAATTGATATTCATATATATTTTATTCTGACTCTGATCAAAAATTTAATAGTAGTGACCAAGAAAACTGAAATTTTCTTTCTGAGAAAAGGGAAAAATATAGATATAATTCTAACGTTTCTTTCAAAATATGAATTTCTCATTCTACCAGTATCAGAAATCGAACTTGATGCTTCACTAAATATTAGGTGAAGCGTGAAATTTCTGAGTCTTCACTACTACCAGCTATTGTGAGGAATTCTTTGTCTACGACGAAGCCATTCACGATGACGGCGACAAGTCCCAGCGATTGACGTAATGACAGAGTGAGCGACATGTGCCAACTGAAACCAATGACAATGTTTTACTCACCATCATAACATTCCATTATTTTAGAGCAGCTTGCCATTAGCTCTGTCTGTAATGATAAAGCCAATGTTCAGTATTCAACACTGAACAAATATTTCCGTTGAATATCCATCACGGATTCTCATAATCCACTTCAATTGTATCAGTTTTGCAGGATGTTGAGATACAATCGAAGTTAATGTGCTAGAGGGATAAAGCACCATACTAGAGAGTCATGTGGTTAATCAGTTGATAAATATTTCCATTTATTGTCACAAGCTGCTGTTGATAAACATTCACATTTCTCGATCTCCTTTGAACTAGAGGCAAGATAATTTTGCATGTAAAGGAATTAATAACAATAATTGCATGTTTTTCAAATGTTAAGTGCTACTGCAAGTTTGAAGTGGTGCTACATTTAACTTCTTCAGTAGAAACATCTCTGCAGTTGATCATGCATATCCGAACTGACTCTCCGCAGTACACGCGGAAGTGGTATCACGGCTTTGAATGCAAGCATTCGGTGATTTTCCGGATTCATTGTTGGAATCAGTTAACTCAGGCATCTATATATTCTATTTTGAAATGTGCAAGCAGGTTTTTAATGGAATTGACTAACTAAACAAATTCTTTTCCAAATCAAATTATCTTGGCTCAAGTTCAAAGAGGATAAAGAAATCGTACATGCTCTATTGAAGCATGCACTGCTCTGCATGTAATTTTCTGTAAGAATGTTAGCAATTACATGTCACTGTAAGATTTTTCGTCGGTTAGCAATTGTATTTGAATCTTGGTTAGAATAGTTGCGTTATGGAGGATGTGCTGTTGGCGTTTATTTGTATTGGACTGCAATTTGTGTCATATTAGTTAATTGTGCTAGTTAGTTGTGGTCTCCGTGGCGCAATGGTTAAGTGCTTGGCCTAGCGATCCATTGCTCCAGAGTTCGAGCCCCGAGAGTGTCATTGTAAGTCGTCAGTAAGGGCATCCGGACAAAAAAATACAACGCTCCAGGAAAGTCTGAGCATGTCATTACCGTCCAAGCCTCCAGTAAGAGGCAGTATTGACGTTAAAGCGTAATTTTGGTTGATCATCAGATAATCTGAAACAACTGTTCGTTGAAACATGATCTTCAACAAGTTTTAGTATCGAATATGAAGATAATGTAGTTTAAATTGTTTCCTATTTTTCTGAAATGAATACGTCTACAAGGGCCATTCAATCACAATCATTCCATTCTCATGATTCATGCATGGTCCTTTTAATACATCAACGAATAATTAACTTATTCGAACCTTTCGGTTTATGCTATGTGCAGGAAGCAAGAGTAAAAATATATTGCAAACAGCAATATATTCCTACACATTTTACTGATACAAAAATGTGAATCTAGCGATTTGAAAAATGTCCCAATGATGCTAATTGCGAGAAGGTAATGATTTAAAATCATTATTCAGCATAATCAATAGTTAGTTATCAGAATAGTCAATGTCATATAACCGTGGGAATGTGAATTCTAAAACCGATGGATCAATCGACTATTGAAAAATCATAATGGATCCCAACACTGGCCAATTAATTACTTTTAGCTTCAAAGCTTTGTCAAATACTAGTCGTGTGTTTTAATTGGATCTATCCTTCTAAAATCCTTCCGGGTTTCCACTCCTATCTACGGGATTGCCTTCTGTTGGCAACGAGTAGAGAGTCAATAGATTCTCCATTGTCCATAGCGATACAAAACAATAGCTGCTCTACGAATTCTTCGTCTCAGACAGTTTGACGCCATGACAGCAGTTCTCATCCTGTCACTTGTATATCCTCTGAGACGTTTTCAATGCTAGGCACGTCGTCAGTAAGTTGATGAAGTTGAGGCGAAGAAGTTGATGGAAAATTTGGTGGTTGCAGGCGAAATGTGCGGAGAAAATTGCAGCCTGCTGATGAGGAAAATGAGTTCGAAGTTATGACGGAAAGTAGATCTGAAACTGATTTTGCCAACTTTGATTATCTAAATCATTCCACTTTCAAATTTCTTCATCTGTTTATCCCTTGGAAGTGAAGTCAGACAACAACAACAACTCCTTTCGTAGATTTGAATTGCAGAAAGCAACTCATGAAATGATACATTGTCTAATACTTATTTACATGCACAATGTACAACGCATGACAAATAAGCGGGAGACTTAATATTTCCTTGACTTGATTCCTTCTTTCCTTCGGACAGGTGCAGTACTATCTTGTGATTTTTTTTGTAGAACTCATCGTGTCAAAATTTTGATTTCTTTATTGAATTGTAAAGGACTTGAGGTTCTTGTACTTTTTATTCTCCACCTTATCAAAGCTTTAGTTTCTGTTGACCTTTCGTCTTTTATTGTCATTCTCGACTTCTGATGTTAAAATATTAATATTCCTGCGAATCTTGCAAATTGTAATCTTTTAGTATAAATTGCTGAAAATCACTGAAGTATCGGATTGCCAGCCTAAATGATTGTGTAGTGCACTAAATGCCTGTGCATAATGTTTGCGTGCTTTTTAGACCTTTACATAATGTTTTATCAATACAAACCGATTTTAAAGGGGAGCATTTTGCTATTGAAATTATCATTATAACACATTAATAATCATTTACTTCTGTATTATAATGGCTTTTGCATTCTCACTCACACCTGAATTGTTTTAAGATAAATTGATTAAACCTGGTTGCAGAAAATTTCTACTTGCTCCTTTGCCAATTCAGTTTTGCTCCAACCTTCATATCGGCTCGGGACCTCCTCTTCCATCTCGCTCAGTCGTTCCACTTATCGGAAAATTTCTGCTAGCATATAATGCTATATTACCGTTTCTCATTACCGAGCATATCAATAATGGTCAGTCTCTTTGAAAGTAGAATAGAAAGCGGAGCTTCAAAATGTATATCGTAGATGTCTGTAGATAACCTTTCCCTTACCATATCTGTCTCTTGAACTACATATCTACCTATGTATCTCATAATGTCATTATCGCTGATGGAAATACAAAAAATGTCGACAAGTTCGTCCAACTACTGACATCAAGATAAAGCAGAGTGAGGAGCATGCGTAAATTAGTAACTGAACCAGTCAGATGACAGCCGCAGCCAAGATTTCTTAACAGGGTAGAGGACTATAAAGCCCTTCGCTCCCTAACAGCGGTGCTAGAGCCCTCTGTCATTCATACAAAGTACTGACCGTTTATTCAGAGAAAAAATGTTGTCGTTGTGCAAAAAACAATGACTTTGTATGTCATAAGGAGAATCAGCAATCCATTCACAGGAATTTGATTCAATATCGCCGATAGTTAAAGGAGAGAATAAAGGAGAGGTGAAGCATAATGAATAGGAAGCGCTCTAATATTTTAGATGTTTTTGTTGATGCAATAATCAACGCATCATAATGAAAGAAACAAGTACCGACTAAAATATAAATCATAGAAGGAACTCCTTTCTCTAAATGACATCTGGCCCTGTTTGAGCAAGATATTCTGTATTTGCTCTGTGAGTGGTTTATAAGTTCATTTCATGAATGCTGTGGTTTGAAATCTCAATTTCTTCTGTCCACGATGTTTTCAGTTATGCTACCGTTTCTCTGCTGTCGATCTCACTGTCATTGTTGTCTTCTATGCAAACGTAAAGGAATGGACATAGTTGATTCCTCCAACTGTCACCTCACACAGTCTGCGAGTGGCCAAATATTGACAGTGGTCGCGGCGACATCGTAATTCTGGTGGTGATGTGTTAATCCGTTCGTTACGGCGTCGGTCAGTAATCATCAGCATTCTTTTCCTTGCAATTCGTCTATCTAATCAATTCAAGACTACTGAACATAAATTGTGAGAATTCTACGAGCAGTCGCATTTCACAGACTGGCTGTAGAGGCTGTTAGCCCGGGAATGGCAGCTTGAGCTCTGTCACATTCAAGACAACGAGATAAGAACTGAACTATTTTAGTAGAGTTGTTGCTTAAAGGTTTTCCCTGAATATCATTAGATTTGATTGGAAATCCGAATAGTATTTTTATTCAATAGGCCAATTTTTTTAAGTTTTCGTCTGAATAAAAATCATGTCATTATTTTATATCAGTCAAATTCTTTAGAAATATGATTTCTGTGATCATGTAATGATCGTCATTTTACATCAAAACATTGGGTGAAGTCTTGGAATTATTCAAATCGTCGGTTGTAATCACAATATTTTATAAGACCACGTTTTTGTCTCAACTACGGTGGAACCACGCCCGCATTGACTACAGAATATCCGGTCCGGATGGGCATTTAACCTGGCCTGGGTGACAAAGTTGATCGTTTTGTGTACTTTGCCACCTTTAGTTAAAATATCAATAGTGCGTGCTAACTGAGCGCATTCTCTTTAAGAAGTATTAAAGCAGCTAATTTTTTAATGCTGTGCACACAAGCACGTCTACCACTGTCGCATTTAATGCAGATCTCATTAACTGTAGCTTTATATATTCTTGTAAGTTCTGTTTAGGTTTATAAAATCAATGAAAGCTCCGCATCTTGCATAATTTCTCTAGATGAGTGAGTGGACCAAGTCAATTGATGTGAAGCCCTATCACATAATTGATGAATTCATGCGGCCACTGGCTCTTTTATTCTTGGCTTTATTCATGGCATCTTCCGTGCTGTGCCGATGTTAATGTCATCTTACTGTGCAAGAATTATGTTGATAAGCCGTTACATAAATTGATATAGGGAACTCAAGCGATCAAGTGATGAATACATGCGTACGAGCATCTAATTTCAGGCATGATAAATCTCTGCCCGGGTGCTTAGTATTTCAGGCCCGACCTGGTCCTGAATTTTGCCGAATTTTAGCCGAAATCAATTTACCAATAAATAGCAAACTTAATTTATTATTTTTAAACTAACCCTAACATTCTATTTGCTGTAATTGCAAGGTAATATCCATCTTTACGAGCTTGTTTTAACAGGTATTCCAGAGATTTCTAAACACTTAGATGATGATATATCAAAACAGATTTGATAAAAGAGCAGATGTAAACAAACAAGAAGATGAAGGTTATGCGAAATTCCTGAATGTTGCTACCATTTTCATTATTTTTTAGTATTTTCGTGCAATCTCCATTCTATTATTGATGTTGTTTGCCTCATTGTCACTTTCACGCATGTGCAAAAAATGAATTCTTTCTACATATTTGTCCATATACACTAACCTACATACATAAGCATTCTCCAATAGGCTGCTATGTAAGCAACCATCAATTCTCCAATGCTACATCTCTGAGTCAATATTATTTCATGAGCTGTGTGATAAATTCTTCATTTTTTGTTTCCCTTATTGTCGCATTTGTATTTTATTGTTATTCATAAGTATGTTTCCGAGTTCGTGATCCCTTCCCAAAATAAATTGCATCTTCTGACTATGAAATTGCTCCTATGGATCGATCTTTAAATGTACAATAATATTTCATTTTTTAAGAAATAAAGCTGAAATTGAATGTAACATGCTGCAAATCCAGGACTTTTGTCTGTCTCGGGAAGCTGTGACAAATGCACCCAAACCGGTACTTTCCGGGATGTCTGGTCGCATGAGGTAAAAGCCACGTTAAGGTTTACAGACATCCGCCAGGTGTCATTAAGATTTCTTCTCTGTAGTTTCTCCTCTGTTATTTTCTTATCAAATGTTCTGAGTTAGTAACAATAAGAGAACACTCTCGTATGCGCTTTTTCATATAAGTCAGAAGGAAGTCTTCCCATCACATCTGTAATACTGCAACATTGTAGCCGCTCAAAACATTGGCAGAACTTGTCAATTGGGCTTCAGTTTGACACAAGTGCAAATGCTGAGGTGACGAAAAGAGGCGATAAAGAGATTTTTAACACAATGAAGAAAATGTCAAACTTCTTTAAGGACAAGATTTCCTTGTTGAACGAATTTCTGTGGGTTTGCAGTGAAGTTGATAAGAAAGAAGATTATGTAGCGCAGCGGACCACTAATATAAAAACATGTTTAACCCTCAGTGACCTGAGGGGCGGGTCCAGTGGACCACGGAGGCGTATTTTTCTATTTTACTTTTTGTGCTGAGGATATATAAACCGCTCTTGCCCATGTGAAATCATCATTTTTGACAGTGAATTTGCATGTGTTATTTTATTTCAATTGAATCGGTAGAAGTACGGTAGATAGGCCAAGGGGGTCAACTGGACTCAGGTCTCAGAGGGTGTAGAAATTCACAATACAGCATTTTTACTATCAGATGAAAAGCGATTTTGGACATGTCCACGATGGTGCATAATGAATAAAAATCATTTATTCAATGTTGACATCATACTCGTGCATGTGCGTTATGTTAAAAGATCGCAAGATGTGAATATTTTGTTTTCGCACATGATCGTACATGACTGGTTGGCCGACATGAACAAATCAGCATAAATCAATGTTCAAAATGAAAGCTATCATTATATATATAGTTCAACATTAAAAAAAGACTGTTGTGAAAATTTTGACAGTAGCAATTCATGAGTTTGAGATCTCCACAGATGTTCTGAGGGTCTTACAATGCAGCAATTATGACTCCGTTGATGCCTATTTCCGATTGATATGGATAAATTTGAAATAATAGCCAAATGTAAGGGGTATGCTGCATGGAATAAATCAATTTCATTGAAATTAACTATCTGAGGTTACATGGCGACAGCAAATATCGTAAAACCGACTCTTAGTACAAATGATACTGTGCTAAATGTCGTTGAAATACAAAAACACTACATTCTCGCATTAGTTTACTAAGAGGCCTGAAAGACACTCAAAAGATAAGTTATATCGATTTGCTGCACGCACGCATTGTGCTACTTAAAATCAACTTCCCTAATGATTTGATATCGACTTAGGCATATAAACTAAGAATTTGTAAAAGGAGTCCACTGGTAAAAAAAGCTCAGGTCTGCGAGGTTTAAAGCGGACCTAATCAATAGGTATTTGGTCATGCAGCAATATTTTATCAACGGGTCTGATCCCGTTCAACGTGGAGAAGGACGAAAAACGGGGAACTACATTGCAGTAGTGCGAGGATAATCGTTGAATATTCTTTTTGCAGAAGTTTGCGTTACTTAGAACTTGTCGTGATTTCTTTGACTTCTTGACTTAACGTCATGCATTTTCTAGGTGATTAATTGTTGCTTGTTTCCTTCTTAAATATAACTTGAAGTTCTATCTTTTCCACATTTTGATTGCAAATACATTGAAAAATGCATCGAATCAGCTACGCAGAGTAACAAATCAACAGAGAACGATTGTCATGTTGCGATTTTCACCTGAATTGAGACCGGTCACAACAAAAATAGTTAATTAGAACTGAGACAATGCGTTAATAAGAATTATGAACCGTCACCACTGATTAACAAATGGAATGTTGAAAAATCCATACAGGTACTTCATTAAAAAGCATAAAAAGTGGAAAACCAAATAACTGATATCAATTCAATGGTTAGTAAACAATTAATTTCAACTACTAAACGTCATCATCTTCAGGCTTAAAAACTTAATTTCTTTAGTTCATGAATTTGTTCCACAATTTCGCTGTTATCGCTGAGTACGTACTGAGTTTGAAGTTAATCATTAATTTGCTATCATAATCTGTGACTTGGCGTTCCACCAATCTATTTTTCGCATGAATGTGGTGTCCGTGGTACTTATAAGTGTTCGGCATAGCGGTCGAGTCCCGGAGAGCTATGAGAAGTCGGCAAGAACAACATTCGGTCTATAATAATCGCAACGCTCCATCCAAAGTCGAACTATTGTAGGACTGTTCAAGCCTCCAGCGGGGGAGCTGTGACGCTAAAGTTTCATTTTCACTTTTGCCATGACAATGTCTCTCAGATCATTATATATTGTATAATGCTTGTGTATATTGACAACTAAGGTCTATCGTAGTTCATTGAATATCTAAAGAGAATGACAACTATTAAGTCATTACAAGACACCAACACCCTTGATTCCCCGACCGCACTCGCCCGACCTGGGAATCGAACCGAAGTCCGCGGTGGAGACGAACTCGCACCTTCTTCACTAGGCCACGCTGACGGTTAAAAGGAATGCGAGTGAAGGCAGAAGTCATCTATAAGTGATATCGACAGCATATTGTCCTATTGTTATTGACAGAACGCCACCAGTGTTCACATTGCAGCGAGACAGCATATCAGCATGTCATACGACTACGTCACAGTGTATATTGACAACAAACTCATCACTTAGAGATAACTTCTGCCTTAACTCGCATTCCTTTTGAACCGCAGCGTGGCCTAGTGATGAAGGTGCGAGCTTGTCTTCACCGCGGACTTCGGTTCGATTCCTAGGTCGGGCGAGTGCGGTCGGAAAATCAAGGGTGTTGATATCTTGTATTGACTTAATAACTGTCATTCTCTTTACATAATCTTTGTGTAATCAATAGAAAGAAGAAACGCATCAAAACAGATTTGCTTTCTTGAAACTATCTCCGATCAAGCTGATCAGTAACTTACGAAATTCGGTAGATATTAATTATGTTAATGATTTGATTTTATGAATGTTATGAATTGATTTTTTACAAAATAACTCCATAATTAGTGACACTAATCAGCTACTGCATGACTACTGCAGTACTGCATTCTGCCTGGCTCGGCCCCTTACCAGTTGCCACTAAATCTCTACCTGTACTACCTCGAAGACAGTGCCTGTCATGCGCACGGCGCACCTTTTCCTGTCCCGATTTCGCTAACAATGTGTCGGTGATGAGAATGAGAGGATGCGAGTAAGTGTGTCTGTAAAAGTCCCGGATCTCGGCTCTCATACAGCTCTCATCATGCAGGGGGCGCAGAGTGACAATATAAGACGGAAATGTTCTTTGTCAGTTATATTTGAGTGACGGGTAGCGTGACTCATGAGAAAGCCTAAGTCTGGGCTACTCTCCTCCTCATGATCTGCACATTATCACTGTTAGTTAAATTGTGAAGAGTTTGAAGAACACCTTTGATTCTACTCTACCACGCGAGATGCGACAAGGGATTTCCATCATCAGAGATTGAAAGGATTCATTCAGTGCGGTTTCATTTGAGAGTGAAAGACATACGTCATTCGTTCTATGATCTGCATGCTCAGACTTTTTCTTCAATCACTGCCGATATTGTCTTTGTAGTGTATCTTAATTTTCAGCTTATTCAATAATTTACTCTCTCGAAGAAAACAAATGACGATCTCAGTGACTAAGCAAGATTTTCTCCTTGTGATCTTTTTGTCTTCCCTAGAATGTCATTGAAAGTCGGTATGAAGTCGCTCATTTATTTGCGTCACTTTGTATATTTTTAGAAAAATGGAATTCAGCTTGGTCGGCCTATCGCTCCGGCGTAATAACAGTCGGCTGAAAGAGGAGATTCGGCAGAATGAAGCTTAGGTACATGTATGTACTTACTGAAATGGTGATCTTCTAAGTAGGATGATACCATAAACTTCATTGAATGATGGTTTAGACATAGTTCATATAGTGTGAAAAAGAATGTTTAGCGTCACTACCCGCTCTATACTGGTGGCTTCGATGGTGCTAACACGGTCAGACCTTTAACTGGAGCGTTTTCATCTTTTAGCCCGGCTGCCCTTCCTGACGACTTGCTGCCACGACACACTCGGGGCTCGATCTCTGGACCGAAAGATCGCTAGGCAAATCACTTAAACACTGCCACGGAGAGCACCAAAAAATTGATGAAGTTTTTCACTATTTCTCCAATTAATCGTACTTTATTTTTAGAATAGATCAGGACGCTGACAGAGAATTCATGAATTAATTGATGCGCAGTAAACTGCTCTGCACGTGAATTTAACATTACCTTTTTATGAAACGTCTTTTTTCTTCTAAACTTCTTCGAGTTGGATGGCAGTCATTGATTGTTGCTTTCCACTTCTCGATCTTTCTCGACTGTCTTTCTCGTGTATGTGCAAGGCTGTCATGTCTGTCACAACGGTCTACTTACAGATCTTCTTTGGTGGTCTATGTGCAGTCTGGGAGTTCCTCTTAGTTCTACTGAGAGACAAAATTAGAATACGATTTTGATCGGTGGTACGTAAATCCGGTGTACTGTTATCGCGAAAAATTGGGCCCTATCTTTGGAGCAATCTTCATTGACTAGTTTGGTTTGTTGTGCTAATTTGAATTCGATGTAGGATTAGAGTTGAATGCGGACTGCAGGCCAGCAGGCTGAAAAAGTAACAACACAATAGAATGGAAGTTTGAAATATTGCTGATGTACAATGATGGCATGTATGACTCAATGGTTTTCGATCAATTTTCTAAAATGCACTCATAGTACAAATATGTGTTATGTTAGTTCTGGAATAATCTATGCCATGGGCTGTTTTTTTAAAAAGAATTTGATTAAGATGGTAGCAACGTTTTTGGAAACTAGCCATGTAATCCATGGGTTAACTTACTACATTTTATGTCTGTCTGCGCTATAGTTATCGACAAATTCTATCCTTTTTTTCTTCACTGGAATTTTTTATTCCTGAGCAATTTTTTCATGGGAGCAATAATTCTAAATGTTGAATATGCAGAGCGTTTTAAAGAACTTCGTTCATTTTCCTCGTGTGAAAGTATGATAAATATAAAATAGTAACCTGTTATACTATAAAGTGCAAATAGATGTCTGTTGATAATGTTTATATACACGTGCAGCAGAGCTGGAAGCGATATTCTGCTAAATTTTCTGATCCTGTAGAGAAATTTCTGTCTTTCACAAATTAGATGGATGAGGCTAAGACTTCTAATGCAGAACCAACACTACTGATATCATTTGCGAAAATTCCGTGCGCCTTGCATGCTGTCGCGGAATCGTGGCACGTTGGTTTGTTTTCTGTCTTTTGTTCCAGAAGCTTGGTTATTAGATCGTTAGACATTGTCCTGAAATTCTACTCGAGACGGACATTTCTCGCGACTCTGTTTTCGTTGTTGAGTTTACTGTTTGGATAGGCTACATCAAAGCATATTGAAGATCACCTAATACATGTCTAAGGGAATGGAGAGTTATGAAGTATGGACTGAAACAAGACCTATGCGATTGCAATGACTTGAGAAGGAAGAAATCTTCATTTTCCGATCGATGATTCTCTTCCAATATGTTTGTATTTAATAAATGTCTAGACATCAATAGTACCAGTCAGGTTTTTAGGACAAGTGCAGAATGTTCACCTTACAAATATTACTCGTATCGTCTGCTTAAACTTAGTTATAAAGCAAAATAAGAAACTACAAGTACGGAGTGTTGAGACAGACGCATGTTTCAAATAATAATTCAATAAAAATTTTAATCTTCCATAAATCGCTCATTTATTTTTCGCAACGTGTCGTATACTGTGCTACTTCCTCAAGCAGTAATAGTTGCGCTGAAAAATTAAACGGTTTTCAGCAGATTAGTCCCTTTTTTGAATTATGGCGTGTAGAACAGAATATCTATGCGAATAATAAGTAATTTACATGCAATCTGAGAAAGAACCCCGACTTCTTTAGTGGCAATTTGTCCGCCTTTCAGCTACTCTTAATGCTATCATTGACATAGAATCTATAGAAATGGCATTAGTTAAAAATGAAACTTGATTTTTGATTACCTCTTAACAGAAGAAAATATATTTCTGATAAGTATCTTTTCCTCGATTTGATGTGCCTTAGCGTATTATTCTATGCGTCCACGAGTGCTCACATTCGAAGAGTTTTGCTCCTACATCGGTGATAGGGTCTTTTCATTATTTTATAGAAAATGAGAAAAAGAGTTCACTATTCAATAAACGAGGAGCAAGTAAATAAATGGACACTAGTTACCCTTCTACTTGTACTTGCATGCGAAAATACTCTGTTATGTAGCTCGGAATGTTGACATAAAGAGATTCGGTAGCATTTGACATGTGGAAATGCTGTTTATGCTTGGTATCAGATATCTGGATTTCTTAAATAGTAGTGTATTACTTCTATGGATGATACGGCATCGCTATTGATTTAAGTTTTGATACTCGCATGTCTTGTATGTCAAGACATAATGATAATACTCGCAATGAGACTTCAATTAATAATTTCTTGCAATAGGAACCGGTGTGAAAAAGCTAAAAGAGTCTGCCTCAAGAATACAAGGTAATAAGTTTTGACCTCACCCATACTTGAACACATCTTTACTGACAAGAGAAGGTCTGTTGTTGTTTATTGAATATCTAGAATGGCAACTGTTTAGTCAATAAAAGACATCAACACCCTTGATTCCCTGACCGCACTTGCTTGACCTAAGAATCGAACTGAAGTCCGCGTTGGAGGCGAGCTCCTACCTTCTTCACTAGGCCAAGCTGACAATACAAAAGGAATCTACTGAAAATTCTCGTCTTTCACGCCTAAGTCTCAGGAAAATGAAGCGTTTAAGTCTGTGAATTCCCAATTGTTGTTTAACATAGAATTTAGTAAAAAATGTTTCACATTTTCACACTTTTCTTTTCAGGTGCCAGAGGATGAACCTGTTGGAACGCTGCTGACCACAGTCCAAGCATTGTACCCTGGTAATCCTGTCTCTCAGCTCCGTTATTGGATCACGGGGGTGTATGCCGGGAACCGCAGTGTTTCAGAACCGCGTGGCCTCTTCATCATCGGTCGAACCTCAGGTCAACTACGAACTGGGCAGTTGAGATTAGACAGGGAATCTTCACCGACCGGTACTTATGAAGTCGATGTGACCGTACAGGATGTGGGAGCGAAGGTTCCACGAACCAGGACCACAACCGTAAGAATCTAGTTATCTGCTCATATAAATCAATTATTACAATTATGATCAAACGAACAGTGCAGTGTTAGAGAGAAGATGCATTTTCTATTTTTCTCCAACCTTGTCCTTCTGCTTCTCTCATCCTTTCCAACCTTGATCAGGTAATGAGCCGTTGCACTCGCCGCAGGCGCCGTTAATCAGGCCAAGTCGGCAGTGATGACTCATCGGCCCCTTTGTTCCCACATTGAGAATTTACAATCCCGAAGTCAGGAGAAACGTGAGTCGAGCTCCTATCGAATTCTCGGATTTCAAACCGTTGCAGAACCTCTGCGGCGAAGTCGTCAAAGAGCAGAGAGAAGATGAACGACGCCAGACAATTACGAGAGCTGAAGGAGCACGCACTGGTCGCTATGGTGATCTTGGAGACGCCTGTTCTTGAAGCTCCGACAGTCCTATATCTGAGACGTCTGTGCAATTTTTCCTTCTGTTCTTTCTTCTTCGACGCACTGAGCATCCGAACTTTCTGTTGTTTTCATCTGAGACATAATCCGGAAACTTATTAGCGTTTCATTTTCTATTTCCGAAGTTTTCTGATTAAAATTATTCCAATAAGAACATGAGAAATGATTGTGAAGGGCATGAATGAAACTGGTGGAAGAGAGAGAGAGAGTCGGCAGGATGATCTTGATCTTGTTTTGAAAGAGTTGGCGAGAATGTTGTGAGGTTTTCTTGAAGAGGTTTCAGGAAGGTCACAAAACTAAGACAATGAGGATGTGAAGTTATAGTGGCAGAATTGCGATATTCCACATGTTCGTCGATGTATAGATCAGCTCTGATATCCTGTCGCAGATTTCAATTGAATATTTATTCACATTGCTTCTGTACGCTAGGAATGTCAGTTTCAAAGTTTGAATCATTGAATCCAAATTGAAACGACAAAATGTATTCTTTATTTTGCGGAACTGATGAATTATGGACCATCAAACCAGAAGTGAAATGCTGTTAAAGTGTAAGCTGTAATCAAAATTGGAAGGTCGGGCAAGTTGGGCAGAAATAGAAGACAGATAAGTAGCTGCAGCCACAGTCAGGTATCAGGGAAAATGAATTGCAATTTAATTGGACCAATTAATTGTTTATAAAAATCCATCCACTTACAAATCAATTGTTGTATGTTTAAATTAACTAATTGCAGTTAATTCGTAATAAGATATTTTGAACGATAAATCTCTGTTTTATAATTTTCACTCGCTTTTAGCGTTAGACTTCCATCTACTTGTCTTTGACGTGAAGCTATTTGTACTTAAGAGTGATGCGCGCATTCAGCACAGATGATTTCATCACCAAAACAAAAGGCTAAGTTTCAAAGGAATATACATGTAAGCTGATGTGGTCTCAGTGGCACAGTGATAAAGTGCTTGGTGATCTTTTGGTCCAGAGGTTGAGCTCTGAAGGTGTAACTGGAAGTCGGTTGCATGGGCATCCGGACTAAAAGTGCTACAACACGCTCCAGAAAAATCTGACTATGTCAGCACCGTCGAAGCCTCCAGTATGGGGAGTTGTGACGCTAGAGGTTCATGGCTGTTAGTTCTGGGGATCACGGGAAAATAATACCTTTCTGTATAGCTATAACTCGATCATACGGTTTGTGTTCATTTACTCAATTGAAGTATTGTATTGCGTGATGTATTATGCAATAACGGCACATTGTCAAGGTTATGTTGGTGTTTATAGTACTTGGGATACCAAGTATAAATCATGGCAATTATTTTATTGCTTATATCTATTAAAAAATTATTTCAAAGCAAATAAAATAATTAGCATCTTTTATACTTGGTTTCCCAACTAAAGCTTATGAGAAAAATGAATAACCAAGGCCTATTCAATACTTGATGTTTGTAGGCTTGATAGGCATGCAGAACAGGATGAAATCAACGTAAATATACATGTAGGTAGGCCATAGGCATGTTTGGTGCAGTTTATACACATGCTCTTAAAACTTGAATTAAGAAAAATCCTATTTAATGACAGGTCACAAAAATCAGTACTTAGCATTCTGACCTTGTTTCGGACATTTTCCAATTAATTGGTAAGTAATTGCAACCATTGCAATTAATTGATAGCTCAAGTTGCCAATTAAAGTTGATTGTTTGGCAATGTTAAAATCAATTTTCTGTTCTTCAAACCATTTTTCCAATCGTCGGCCGCATGTGAGGGGTCGACCAGAAGCTGTTCTCTGTCAGGAAAGACTTGCAGAAAGGAAAGTCTGCTAAATGAAAGACACGGGCTGTAGATAGGTGTCGGTAAGAGGAAGGAGAGAGCGGAAACTTTGACAGATAAGCAGTAAAACTGGTGGTGGTAATGACAGACACATTCTGCCAGATATCTCCATAAATGTGATTTATACGTTGACGACAAGTTGTCACAACATGTCGAATGAATAGTATATTGCCTCTCTGATCTCTTAACGAGCACTGCTAGATTATGGTGTCGATTTCTGGTTCATTTTTTCGTTTCCCTCACTAGCAAGCATTGAACTACGGCGAGGAGTGCACCTGTCACCGAAGCGTCTCTGGGTCGGAAATTCTCAGCAGTGTTCCTTGCAAACATTGGGAATAGAGCTGTCACCCGTTTGAGCCAACAAGTGCCACTCGATCGGAGGTGCTGTTCCCAACTAGGAGAAGATCGTCAACTACACACCCACCTCTTTCACTGTTAACACTTCTCATGAATGTTTATTCGCCTGTTTTTCCCTATATTCGTAGCCATCTTCTTCATGAGAGAAAACAATTTAAAAAGCGTTGTGTGATAGCTTAACGGAAAGTATGGGGAACCGAATGAAATGCGGGTCGAATATTCCGATGAGAAATAACGCTAAATAGCGAAAGTATTGACATCCTTATAATCATGCAAAGCGTGCTCTCGTGGTTGTGCGGGCAATGTAGCAGGAATGAAAGTGACCGGACTGAATCAAGATTGGAATTAAGCTGGAATTGATTGAACTTCTAATCATCCAACAATCCCAAATTCTCGAAGGAGGGAGATCAGATGTCTTAATCATTCACTCACTTCACTACTCGTTTTACGTCCTTCTTGTCCCATCGCTTGAGGTTGGACGGAGTTTGATGACTCGTTTCCACTGGTTCCGATCTTCGGCAAGATTTTCGCTGATGTTGAGGGCATCCAGGTCTTCTTGAATGCAGATGCGCCATGACTTCTTTGGTCGTCCAAGTGGCCGCTTTCCCTCCACCTTCATGGATTCCACTCTCCCGATGACTGTCTCTTCTGCTCTCCTGACATGACCAAACCATCGAAGCCTTCATCGAATTCGGTTCTTCATGTGTGTCAGTCTGCACATTCTCACTACCTCTTCATTGGTGACCCGGTCTCGCCATTTTATCCTCATCATGTAGCGCAGCATCTTCTGATATTCTGTAAAGTCATCTTATCTTAATTGCATGGTGAAATATTCGTACCATTACAATAGAGCGAAATTGGTGAATATTGAGACGAATATGATATGTCATCGGAGAAGAAATGGAAAGATTTCAGCACTTTTATTCTCAGCACATAGTCTTTGTGCCACGGAAACCATCAAATATTCAATGTAGGTCTATTACGACAGATTTTTCTTGTCAGTCCTGTGTGACGTATTGAATGAAATGTTACACTGTCGCTATAGGCAAACCTTCCAATAATAAGGCAGCAAGCTGCCGATGTCAGATATAGAGCTATCACATCACTTCTGCCTTCACTCACATTCCTTTTGAACCATTGACGAAGTCAAAGAGATCAGTGCGGGCTCCTCTACAACACGAACTTCGGTTCGATTCCTTGGTCAAGCGAGCGCGGTCAGGAAATCATTGCAATTGACTGCTTTTGTTGACTAATATTCTGTAATTTTAAACATATTTTTTCTCGATTCTGATAACAAGTTTTCCTTTAATACTTGAGGAAAAGCTTGGATGCATGTTTTTCGCAAATTATTTGCATTTTAGATTGAATGTATCCACTCTCGGTTCACGCTGTCTTGACCCACTTTCCCTCATAGCTGTCTCCCAGTGTCCGCAGCTATAAGGCATACTCATCATTGATGTTAGTCGTCAGCTGCCTTCATACTAGTGCCTGCGTTTGCCAGAGAACTCGTTTTTTGTCTTGAAGGAGCATGATGCCAAAGAGAATTGTTCTGCAGGAGAATTGAAGAAAATGATGATGAGAAGAAATAAAAAATGTACATTCAGACAATGGAATGTCAAAGAAACAAAGAAATTAATGTAGAATGAGAGGGAAGTTGACAGATGAGTTACTGTTGAAGGGAAAGACGTAAATTATGAGATTTGAGGTTTGGAATTGTGTCCGTTGCCTCATGTCGTGTCGGTGTGAGATGAGATGATGCTTCTGCCCACACTGGCGCTCTTCTGGCGCCATTGCTGGTGTCGGAATGCGGCCAGACGGCACGAAACCCTCACCTGAGCAACGGCGCAAATCATTATCCTATAGGCGCATTTCTTCTACGCTTCAATGCCAGATCTTATGACACGAGTTCGAAGAAGTAGACCTCTAACTTCATTAGAAACAGAATTGACTACTTTTTTGATGTTGACCCACGTTGTATTGATGCTGAACAGTGATATGGCTTACGACGGCATTGAAGGATGTGACCAGGGTCGAGGATGTCTGTGCAAGCTTCGCAAAATTAAAATGAAAGGTTTAAATGTTTTAAATATGCTTTTTGTTTTTATAGTAAGTTGTATATAAACAAGCTTACCATAAGAAGATCAAATTCGGCATGAGTTAAAGGCGCTGGCATAATTCGTATTTTCTTTGATAAAATCAATCAGCCAATTAGGGTGTTTGATTATTTAAGTGATAGAACAATGTCAATTTTCTCGTTGAGTAAAATGGATCAGTTAGTTAAAGAGTCAGCCATTCATATCCCAACATGACTTACGAATGACTCCGTTAAGCATGCTATCTTATCAGTAGATATTCGGAATTATTATGTTCAAAACAAATAGAATAATGTTATATTCCTATCATTTAGTTCGATGTATTATAGTCATAGAGATAAATTGTTTATATGAAGTTGACCAGATTGGAAATTGAGTCAAGGTCACGGTACAGCCTGGGAACTAAATTGGGGCATGAATGGTTCCAAGTCAAAACGGTCTTTTACAAGAAAGCCTGAAACTAAGTTGTAACAAAACTGTGCTAGGGAGAGCCACAAACTGGAATTCAAGAAACAGAAAGGAAAGCTGTCCTCAGACTTTTGTATGACTTTTCAGACTTTTGTAGGACTTTTAAGTAAGATCTTTAGTGCATGGGTTCGTCCTCTTCCCGCAGGCTTTGATTTAAAAGAATTTAAGCACGAAAATTCCTTGGCATGGAAATTTCATCGTTGTCCAAGACAAAGCCACAAAATGATTTTTTAACATAAACGATTTCAGCAACATCTAAAACCTAGGTTTCCCTTAAAAGTTTGGCGGAAAACTCAGTAGCCTCTGACAGTTTTGAAAGTAAGCCAATTTAGCCTTATTTGTTGGTGATTCTTTTCATCGACGGGATCATTTCATCGACAGTATCATAATGTCTAATACAATGCACATTGAATATAATTTAAGAAGCACTACTTTACATTTAAAGTCAACACTGGCTCAAGAGCATCATGCATCCATAGATAGTTCGAGCAATAATATGACGCACAAATTTTCTCACTAATTCATGGACATCCAGCCGATCTGATCATTAAAATGAATCGATTCTCATAGTTATATGAGGGACTTTCATATTTTCTGACTCTGGACATAGACATGAATGAAATGACCCTGTCGGCGAAAAGACGTCGATGAAGTGAACCCCAATCTCATCAGGCCTTAGTTCATGTTGAGCAGTTGCAGCTAATTCCTGTCCAATGATTGTTTTGTTTGTTGTCAGCCTTGAATTACATATCTTCTGATGACTAAAATCAATGTCATACATTGTCATCAAGGCTTAGCAACATAAACCACGATATGTAGGTATATGAGATATTGACGCCAGCTCCCGGATTCTCTTAATCTCATCAATATTCTCAAAGAATAGTCACGGACGTTGTAAGGTGTCAGCATTATGTCACAATCCTCAATGGGTGGATTGCAACACACCGTCTTAAGATATTTCTTCTACCACGAGACGTACTGCTGAAGGATAATCCGTTGTAAGCTCTCATTTCTGTTCGGCAGCCGTTGACACGATGATTACTGAACTGCCCGTCAGTGTGATAGGATTATGGCTCAAACTTCAGCTACACTTCAACACACAGCAGCCAAACCCGTTCTCCACTCAACTCAGTCTTTTACTAGTTCAATTCTCTTCTTTCAGTTTATTACTTCGTTATGATGTCAAAGGGATTCATTTCTCGTCAACATCCCAAACGCTGATGTAACGACACGTCTTCTGTGGGTGCAGATTTGAGTGAATCAGCTGTATATGTTTCCTCATTAATTTTTAATCATTCGCCGGATGGGAGAAGGACAGAAAGAAGTTGAACTTTGAAGTGATAGTGTTAGTCCTGCAATGCGACATTCTCTCAATGTGTGAGAATAAATATGAAGTCCGAACGTATGCGCACGTATGGGGTTGGGCAACTGGCCATGACCCCTTTGGCTAGCGGCGGCCCACGACCAAAAAAAAAAAAAGTTTCAGTTTCAAAATAATTAATGAAAGTAAAGTATGACTTCCTAATGAAATAATTTTTTTTTTTTTTGAAATCACCAAATTTTATAAATTTTGATGAACATTCTGCATCATATGTGCTACATTACTACAAAATCAGTAAAAAAAAAAAAAGAAAGAAAAGAAGAATACGACTCTATCATCTGATTATTACACACAATCTAGGTAATTATCGCGTATTTGACATTAATAACAATTCCTCAGAAAGATGCATACTGATCTTTAATCGAGATTTGCTGACATTTCATTTTCCTGTGTTTCCTAGACATGTTGCTTTTTACTGTGTCCAAAAGTTCATGTGAGCCCAGTTCGATTAAATTTTTTTTGTTGTTTCTGATTTATTTGACAATGATTATTTATACTCGCAACATTTATATTCGTATACAAATTTTCTTCAGCAGCTTTTATGATATCAGTATTTATCTCCGAGATGACCCACATTCCAAGTTCGCGCACGCCTGTGTGTCCAAGCAACATTCTTTAACCTGCACTGTAAAGGCGAGGAGATCAATACCCTTTTGTAAATGATATTGGAAAAGAATGTCTAGAAATGTATGAAATCACAAACCTGTCACTTCCTTGATCGATATTGTCAATTACTTCTTTTAATATAAGTTCATGGTTGAATGAGAGTATTGCATATAGAGTGACGGCAATTCATTCTTGCTCCTATAAATTCCTATCTACTAGCTGAGAGGAAACTCGGTATTGAAATCTGAACCTTCAAGTTAGTTAAGATGTATGTTATTCGATTTATTCCAGCGGCTTCAAAACGTTGGAGGACGTGATCCAAAATTAAGGTCAATTGAAATTTCACAATTTATGTATTTGGCGGTGATATTCAAAACTAGAATCACCCTAAATGAAGGTCTTCACAATTTACTTTCGGGGTTTACTTACAATTGCATTTAGATATAGTTCCATGTAATAGCATCGATTCATCGACTGCGTGGTGTGTGTTATACAGTCCGTTTCATGAAAAGTGGATTATCCTAAGATTTGACTAAATAAAACATAAGTATGATACAGAAAGCATTTTTCATGTTATTTCATGTCCCTAATATATTTAAATGTCCTTATATAATCTGATAAGCTATGATACAGTAACGGTTCTTAAGAAGCTAATATTTTGTGGCCCTACCCTTATTGTCAATGACATTACCAATTCGTCTAGGCATTGATTCGATGATATCGTTGATTTTTGACTGATCTAACTTTCTCCACTCTCTTTTTAACAGTGACGTAAGTTGTGATACGCCATCTGTAGGTAGCAGTGAACGACAAACGTTACGTTTTAGAATACTCCATGCATTTTCTATGGGATTCAGATCAGGAGAACGAGCTGGCCAAGATAATGTCCTAAGCCCTAATTGAGACTTGCATAAGTTGACTCTACTATTCCTGTGACACGTAGCATTATCATCCATAAATAACCAAGTCGATGGATCACCAAGTTGATCTGTCATTTGGCCAATGTTCATTCGTAAAACATTCACATAGCGTTCAGAATTCATGGTTCCTTGCTGCATGTGAAGTTCAGAGCGGCCATTGGTCCAAATGCCAGCCCAAATCAGTAGAGTCGCACCACCTTGTACCCGGGGACGATGTAAATGTCTCGGAATTTCCTGATCAGATTTTATACATAATCTCAATCGACCACCATTATCCTTCAGACGGACTGATGCTTCATCAGACCAGACAACCCGATCCAATTGATTTCGCCAGTGACAATGACTCATTGCCCATCTGAGACGTCTTTTTGTACGATCTGATAATTCGATCTGAGAGGGCCTCTTACAGCTCTTGAAATTCGAGTCAATAAGTCTTCTACGAATAGTGGACTTAGAAATAGACGAGTCTAGTGCAGCCATCTCAGTTAACGAGAGACTTGGATCAACTTTAACAAATCTCAAAATTAGGCGGTCTCTGCGTTTGGATGTTTTGCGTGGACGGCCAGAGCCCTCTTTACGACAGACTCGAAAATCATCATTATGCCATCGATGCACATTTGTGTAAGGGACATTTAGTCGCTTGCTTGTACCTTGCAAAGAAAACCCTAGTACTAGCAAGGCTGACACTTTGCCTTTTGTGAATGCGATCTCGTTATTGTTCATTTGTGCTTTGTATTGTTTTCAACCGGTAAGAGATAGATTTCTAGCTGAAAGCAATCAGGAGTGCTGCCAACACCACCGCAACGAAGTCAGGAAGCTATGGAACATGAAGTCCAGTTAATCACATGTAGCAGTTACATTATTGTTGATGAATAATGGTGCTATACTGGCTCTGATTGACCGATTTTCTTTATTTTTGTTTTGCTTGATAGCTTTTGGCTTGCAGAACAACATATTACATAACAAAGGAAACAAATGCAATTCTATAAGAGTGAGGTATGATTTTGTGTAACATTGCTAAATGAAGATCAAATTATCTACTACTTTTTTATCTATAACAGGAAAACAACTCAATATTCATGCTTGAAATTTCCAACAATGATATTAGTAAGCACAACTGACATATCTTCCAAATTTCAGAGAAATTCGTTCAAGTTTGGCGGAGTTAGACAAAGTTGAAGTTAAGGCGATGTTTAAGGGTGATCCATTTTTTATGAAACAATCTGTAGTTTAGTGTGATCATCTGTCGCACAACCTATAGATTAGAAGATTTGTTTGGAGTAAAATAAAATATTTTGATGGTAAGTATACGAATTCTGTTACTTGGAAGAAGAAGTACGTGAACTTTTGTGCTTTTGAAGAACAAAAGGTGTTACTCTTCTTTGTATATAGACAGATACTTTAGGATAAAGTGATAATCAATTTGTGTATATTAACTGTCGTCGTGGAGAAAAGTATGATAAATCGAGTGACGAAATTTGGCGTTTCTTTATTTGTCGATCAAGCAAACTTTAAGCATCTCATCCCTTCTGTCGTGGCAAAATATGATGGCTTAATTTCACTACTCCCCCATACTGGGGGCTTCGTCGATGCTGACATGGTCAGACTTTTAACTGAAGCGCTGTGATCTTTTTGCCCGGATGCCCTTCCTGACGACTTCCAGTGACACTGAGGGCTCGACCTCCGGACCGGAGGATCGCTAAGCCAGACACTTAACCACTGTGCCACGGATACCAACTATCAATCGCAAACATGTGCTACCGAATGATCATATATTTAACCCCGACCAATTCATTTAAAGTTTGATGAACCATCCCAAGTGATTGTAGGATGAAGCACTGTCAGTTTGTTCATTCATGAGTCTTGGTTTGGGCTTGAGTACAAAGGAGAAGAAAAGCTCATTGTTTTCTTATGTGACTATAAAAAATCTGAATAATCGTCTCTGAAACTTGATTGTTTATTATTTGGAATCAACAGACACTTGTTATTTAACATAATACATGTGCATCCTCGAACGTGTCAGTATGCTCTAGGACGCGGCGTTATTGTCTTAGCCCAGCTTGTTTTGAAAGGATATCACGTTGAGTTAACATGATCTCTTCAGGAAAAGATTCTAGCTTGCTTTGATGTAGGGACGAAGAAGAGAAGAATAGAAGAAGATCGGTATTCGGTTCAATTTTCCCTCAACGTATTTAGATGGGAAAGAAAATTGTCATAGAAGGCCGGACGCGAGTAACTGAAATTCCTTTTGTCTTGGTCTCCCCTCCTAGGGATACCGGAAGGTCGCTGCGGAAGGAATGGATGGCTGTCAGACCATGGGAAGAAGGAGACAAACTGCGCGTTTCGAGGTGAATATACATCTCGTGACCTGAGCTAATCACGCGGGTACGGTCAACTCGTTCAAAACTCGTTCTTTTCTTCTATGAAATTGTCCATGCTTGTTTAGAACAAAGGTAGAACACAAATTAGTCTGAATGATGGCTTCGAGCAAGTTAATTCTGTTTCACAATTCTGATTATTTGTCATAAACATCGGAGCATTCTGATGCTCAGGGTGGGCGCTCATGCATGCTGATGAATTCCTCATGCGCGTATATTTCGAGGAAGAACGCTAAATTTGCAATGGTATACGTTTCAGCCATTGCTGCAAAAAAATCCAACCCAAAACAATGATTTTGAATTTCTGATTTGAATCGATTATATCAAGTCATGATGCCCAATAGCATTCGGATGAGTTAATTGAATAATGATTGAATATTGATTGGGAGAGAGCGAATTACAATTACATACGATATCCCTAGCTAGATGGATATTTTCTAGCTCACGTTATTTTGTGCTGAAGGATGTTTAGTATGATCGTATCATAGCATCGCGATCACACAGACAAGTTTCGAAAAATTTGATTGTCGACTATATTTTGATTAGGACTGTGCGGTATAGTCTCACCGGTGCACCGGTCATGATATGCATCGAAAATTTTACAAGGTTTTCTAAGGCACTTTTGATTGACCGAAAAATGAAATGCTACATGCTAAAGAAGTCATGCAAATTTTGTAAAGTGCTTAATTCTAAAATTCTATTAGTGCTTAAGAATTAGAAGTCAGTGATCGTGCGGGATTGATAAAATATCGACTTTCTGATTGGGATTGGTATAACTACCGCGATCGGGTTCCTGTAGAGATGAAATTCATGAAATAACGGAACGAAATCCCGCTCGATCACTGCGAGAAACAGACTTAAGTAGGCGTCTTTCAGTATTAAGTTTCCAATACTTGCATGTGACTCTCGTCTATCTTAACTCGTCATAGTTCTAACAGAATTCTGTTAATTGAATCACAACAGAAATTTTAAAGTTAGAGCCTGTTAACAAAACAAAGGTAATGAAAGCTTGCAATACCTGAAGACATCGGAAAACGCATTGTTTTTGTGATAAAGCCGTGATTACCATAAAGTATCATTTTCATGATATAGAAAATAGAAATCTAAAGTTCGGACTTGACCCCAAAATTCAAAAATGCTCTCTTCGTTGGATTCATTAAAGCGTATACTTAAAATAATTATCTTTCTGGATTTAGTGTGGCCAAGACATAATAAAAAATGGATTAATTTTACATAAGTAATTGAAATGATGCATCAAAAATATGAAATGGCTCGAAATTTAGGCGCACCGACCCGAGAGCCGGTGCATCGGTGCAACGTGCACAGTCCTAATTCTGATATAGGAATTCATTTTAATTGTATCACTACCTTATCACAATAAAGATGTCCAATTGCTATATATAGTTGTTTGTTATATGCAACTATAAAGCACAAATGTGAGCGTCTTATCGAAGATTAAAAGAGAGAATTGAGAATGATCAGGGCCACTGGCATTAACAGTCCTTCCTTTTTTCGCCACACTTTCTCCCTCCCCCTTCTCATCGTTCTGCGATCTTTAATTGTTTGCCTCTCCTTTCACTGAGATTATCGTTGACTGCGAACGGCTGAGGGATGAGAAACGCGAGGCTTTAATTTTTACAATCCCGACCGTGTCATTTACGCCTTCTTTTGCTCGTGTGAATTTCTCTAGACAAGAGATGAGAAGATGTTCGTGTCTTCATTTTCTACTCAACTTA